>JABMBR010013504.1:0-34397 GCA_018881525.1 Meteorus sp. PSUC_FEM 10030008
CCCCCCCCCCCCAGAAAAAATCTGAGATCCCACGAGTCAACATGAAAAGTCGTAAATTCTACATCGAATCCAATGCAGTGATTTTCCATGTGGTGAATACCACCCTCGTATAACGACACATCCAAACGATTGATGGAATGTTCTGTGAAAAGGGATGTAGAGAAAGCAGAGGAAAAATCACACATGACGCTTTGGGTAATGAGATGTGGATCAATGGTAAATGAGTGGGGACAAAAAAAACAGAAGATGAAAAGTGGTGAATAAAAAAATCCGACGCAGAGAAATTATTTCACCTTTCACTGTCTGTACTTTGATCATCAAGGAACGAGTCTATCCAGATTGGAATTCTTTGATGATTTGTATAATAACGACGCACATGTAGAGGGAAAATATTATCACGTCATCACTTGAGTTGAGATACGTTTTTGACTATTCCAAATGCACATGAAATAATATTTTATTAATAAAAATAATGGCCATCTCCATATTCACCTGGCATAATTCTCCTTTATTTTCCTGTATTATCCAAATATTTATCTCTCATTCATTCAGCTAAATGCAAATGAACTGCTCAAGAAAAATTCTCATCTCTCTCAATCCAGTTCAGCAACATTCATTCATATCAGACATTTCCTTCTCGTTTTTTCTCATCTTCTCATTTTTATTTGCATATAGATTTTTCTAACATACATTGTATAACGAATATATTGATCCACATACACGACAATGACGTATGACTTCGTGAGCAACATGACAAAAGAATGAAATATGCACATAAAGACTTGAAGCACCATCTCAGCCACTCTGAATATGCTCTATACGCTCATGTGTGTATGAATGAATAGAAGAACACTTGATGGTCTTCGATCTTGTTTGCAAAATGGATAACAAAGTAATATCATGATTAATTTCTATCCATTTCAATAAATAAACCAAATACCCAAGCATGAAGAAATTTTGTGAATTCTCGAATTAATCACGATCGTACATCCCTTTTTGTCTCAATTCATTTAACAAAATCTATTTGTTATCTCCACAGAAGGATTTGAGACATTTGCGGCTGACAAGGACGTGAGGGACTTTTTTTTCCTCCTCATACCCCTCATCTTTTCCTTCCTCAAAGTGGTTTTGCGAGCCCTGAAGGCAAACGTTTCACCAACGGTGCCAGGGGGGATGAATTGAGTATTGATTTGAATGCTAACTCAGATACTCTGCTTGTTCGTGCTGTCTCTTCATCGCGCACTATAGAAAATGGGGGTTGATGTGGACGTGAGCCCGAAGTGGAGGTTGCAAGTTGCGAAGGAGTTTGAGAGAATGCTAGAAATGTGCGAGGCCGATCAAGTCTACATTGAAGCATTTGTGAGCATACACGAGAGGTTGGATGAAGAGTGGAGAGAAATGAAGAGAGTCAGATAAACGCATGCGAGAAAGGAATGGAGGCATATTGGGATGGAGAACGAGTGGCAGCTACAGCTACAGAACGAAGGGGAATAGTTAAAACGAATGGGATGGTTCGGGTAGAAGAGGATAAGGGGAAGCCATGGAAATTGAGGGAGAATAGCAAATCGAATTCCAACGGAGATTCAGAACGAGTACTCAATTGGAATCTATTTACCAGATACTTAACTGGTCACGGCATCAGCCAACGGCTGAAATAAATTGACTCAATGGATAGTTGGCTCGCATGGGAAAAACAAGAGCGTGAAACGATCAAATGAGATGGCATCAGTGATGATAAACAAAAAAATCATCAAATAAAACTATTGACGATCCAGATGCGTTTTCAAGTTAATGAAAATATCCCAGACTTTGGGTCATGTCGAATGTTCTGGCTGCATCTCCAGCTTCCTCCATCTCACCACCCATCCATATTTAATATAAACAGACAATTCACAGAACTGACTAAATCAAATGTGTCAATTTATCCAGTCTATAGAGATAGCTCAAAGCGATCAATTGGATATTCAATTAAGTCATGACATGCGCCATGACGATTGATCACCCCAATCTCACTATCATTCGAAGAATCATCTTCATACTTGATACATAACCAAAAGCTCAAAGCAGATACTATTCATATGTGTGTGTGTATATATATTTATTGGAGAATGGATACGATAGAACGAGACTTGAGCTTTCGCAAGAGTCACTCGGTCTATATACGTTTAACATTGTCACGAAAATTCATTATGTATGCAACATCGCAATTTGCAACGGTCGTATCATCGCGCATATACGCGATCCCGGCGTGGCGCAACAGTGAAAAGGGAAAGGGGAAGAGAATTGCGGCAAATCCGAAGCTCTATGCGTCTATGTATATATATAAAAGCTTCGTTGAGATGGGAAATTTGGATGAGCGGAGAGAGGAACCAGTTATGTTAGAGTAGCGCGTTTTGTATGAGCATTTGCATGTTTAACTCGCTATCTTCCAGCAGTTCTTTCCCCCTCCTCCCTTCCCCACGTTGTTTCATTCTGAATTGCTACTTTTCGTTTTTTTTTTATTCACTCACTCTACCGTCTGCTCTTCTAACGAGCCATCTACTTCTTCTGTGTTCTTCTTTTTATTTTTCTTGTATAGGTATAGTGTATGAAATCATCCCTGTGAAGTTATGAGCCGCGGGCGGGTCCGCTCTAGTTACGCGAAAAGTTTGTCGAAAGATATATTTCGTTGGGTTATTACAATGTATTTTATGGATATGCTTGAGGGGGGGGGGGGATTATTTGAATCAAAAATAAGATTTCGAAGTGGAACTGAAGTAATTTTGTGGTGAAAGTTCACTGGGTTGGAGTTTTTGTTATTTATTTATATTTTTTTGAAAATGATTTTTGGGACATGTCTCTCATTTTTTTTTGCGTCTATTATCTATGGAGAAGATTAAATTGTCAGAATGTTTTAAGAATGAATAGAAAAAATATTTTGAAGGTGAAGAACAAATTTGTTTGGGGAAAACCCAGATTGTTCAATCAATTTTATTAAACTCGAATCCAAATTTTATTTCGTCGTTCGACTGAGCAAAAAAATTCACCTCGAAGGAAAAAATGTCAAAAATTCTCATTTCAATTTATTTTCTGCTGATTCCTTGAATTTAAACACAATCGTTCATGATTATTGCTTTTGTTTATTTCACTTTTTCTTGTTTCTCCTGCGTCGTATTCTACTCAATATTTATTTATATTTCTCAACAACAAGGGTGCATATATTTATATATTCACAACAAACATCCATACATACACATATTGCCAATGTTTTTTTATTTCTATTCTTCTTTTTCATTTGTATTTTTATTTTTCAGAAATGAATGCAAGCTTTCCACACAGTAGCAACTGAGATTATTCAAATGAAATGGATATAGTCGTAAAATTGCTACGTGAAATGAAAACGTCTAAATTACAACACTCGTCTCACGTTTATCCATCTGCACAGTGTGAGAGGGCAGAACACGAATGAGAAAGGGATATGACGCGTTGGAGAATGAGATGTGAAAAGGAACTTGGAGAAGCGAAAATATTACATGAATTTATATACGATGTGTCGTAATTCAAACAGAGCATCCAAACAAAAACAAACTGTGAAGGAATAATCTATAAAATAAAATATCTAAAAATATATTCAACCGTTTGATCAATAAATTCCAAGACACTCTGTACAATTATAAGAACTGCCAATGTTTCAAAATGCAAAAACAACAATATGAACTTTTTGTTTGATTCACCGAATTGCATAAATTCATAATTTTATACAGTTGAGATGAATAAAACAAAATAATAAATGCATCCCCTAAAATATTATTATTATCATTTCCATTTCTTTGTCTACTGTCAATTTTTCATTTTATTTTTTCACCCTGTTAAATATATTCTTCAATTTTTTTTTTTTTTTTCATCCAACCAACATCAGCACATTCAACTTTTGTTACGTTCATCATTCGTATTATTCATCCACGTAAAAGCGCGAAATAAATTTTTGCATTTTTCCCACCCCCTGTGTTGGATGAGGGAAAAGAAAAAAAAACTGGCGGGGGAAAAAAATTTTCTGGTATTTATGGAAAAGTACGCTTTTGGCATTGGCTGTGTCATTTAGTTGAGTGTGTATGGTGGTTATATGTAGATATATTCATGTGTATGAGTATATGGTGTGTGCACGTCTTTTATTCAAATGCGCGAGAGCCCGGAGGCCGTTCAATGAAATAAAACGTGGGCGCGATAAGAACCACCTTTGAAATCGATACTCACGACTGTGTACATAGATATATGTATGGATGTGTGTTTCCATTTCATCCACTTTGTTCTGTCTTGCGGCGTTTTCGATAACGTAATGGCGAGAGATTATTGCGGGAGTAACGATAAGTTTACAATTGCTCTGTAGGTATTGTTTTTTTGTATAGGAAAAGAGCAAAAAAAATTATTTCCAATAAATGGTAATTGCATTGTGAATTGACTGAATATTCCATATGCTCCGTCTGTTCCATGTGGATATACAAACACCAGTGCGCATTCATGTACCTTTGGATATTCGGAGAAAGGAGAAAGAAACAAAAAAAAATAATCTAAATGAACCAGGGAATATCATTGAATTGAAGTAGAAAGAATCGGTAAATCATCCCTCATATAAATCATTCATCACAATTTTATTTTTTCCATATACTACGAGAATTATTTTCAATTCTTTTTCCTTTTTTTCCATATTATATTTAAAATTGAATGAGAGTTTATTCTGTATTTTAATTATGAATGACACAGAGGATTGAACAGAAAAATAATCAGCTCGTTGAGATTAAAGAAATAATTTTCCAATTAATTCCGATTGGAGCGAAATTTTTTTTAGTTAGCAACGTATACGACTCGTGTATTTTCATTAAGAACTGTTATAGGAATGGGGGTTGGAAATAAAAAGAAAATTTCATACGTATGTAAAAATTGTGGATAATTAAAATACTTCAAACTCTTGAAATCAAAGTAAAGTGACAGGGAAATAACATGTTGATTTATTTCTCTTCTGTGGACAACTCGGTTTTACTATTTTCAATCCAAGCACATTTTCTCTCAGTGTGCATGTGAATAAATTTATTAATAAACATTTCCTTTCAGTTTTTTTTCGATCTACGAAGTAAATGAGCTTTTGTAGAAAGAGTACAACTTTACGAAATAGGACAACAACTAAAGTACAAGTGGTCTAGTAAAGAGAGATAGTACTTTGTACTTTTCATACTTTCTTATACCACATTCATAATATGCAAAGTGTATGAACATTCATACACATGCGATATATCAATGTATGTGTGTTTGTGTGTGTTGTTCCAATGGAAACTTGAGAGTACCCAGTTGAGCTTTTAAGGTTGAGTGATTTTTATAGCTGACAAAATCTTTTTTTCGAACTATGCCACGCATGAATTTTCATATCAAGTATTTGCACTCACTGTAATAAAAAAATGATATTCTACCGATGAATTGGAGTGTCATGAAGTTTAGAAATTTATGAAAAGAGATATATCAACAGCAACACACAGTGTGATAATTTCATTTCACTATTTTCAGTTCAGTGATGTAATGAATGTTGTCTTGCAATGAACATTTCTCTGTATTAAAATTTTTTAGATTTTGAAACTCATTTTTTCATACTGAGAGCAGTGAAGAAGTGATTAATGAAATTTCGATTAGTGAAGTGATGATTTTAATTGCCAAGAGTGCTGATAAAAATCTTCATAAATTAATTTAACTGTTGGTGCATACAGAAATTTATTTCAACTGCGGTTGCCATTAAAAAACATCGAATCGAACTATAGTTAAAATTTTTCAAAAGACGTATACGGGCAATGCAATGATGGAATGAAAACTTTCAAGAGTACTCGAGGCAATAAACATATATACATCCCTCTACATATACATAGAAATAATTTTCCTTTTTTTTTTACTCTGGGAAGACATCAAGAAGAACGAAACTTTGTTTTACGACTGCAAATTTAATAATTTTCCCCTTGAGGAATTGAGTATCCATGAGGATGGCGAGTGCAAAAGCGAAAAAGGGGAGAACAAGTGCAGAGGGATGAAAGAACGAAGAGAAAAAAGAAAAATTCGCGGTCGGAAAACGAGAAGTAGTGAGCAAAAGTATTTCAGTAGTGACGTATATATATGTACACGTAAAATGAGGGACTTTGTATAGATCTTAATACGAAAAGGCAAGAAATATATAGCAAAGGATATAGAAAATAACCCCTCGGGCCAGCTCGCTGTTATGGGGGTATCCCTTTGACAAGATGACCATGATAAAATTTATCTCTCGCTGAGTAACTTCATAACATCATTGCGCACTTAACTATGCCAAAAGTGCAACGAAGATAAAAGTGGAAAAAATTAAAAATTAAATAAAAGACATCAGTTTCAGAGTCGGTATTATTTTCTTTTTGCTTTTATTCTTCATCAAGATGGTGAACTGAATTAAATTGTATGATGTTCAGAGCTGAGTCAGCAAAACTCATCAAGATTATTATTTTCTTCTCTTTATTTCACGTCATATTTACTCTCGTTATTTGCAACATTGTCATCTTACTTCTTTCTTATTTTATTATTCTCTAGCTTTTTCAAATCTATGAAGACGACGTTTCGATGTTTGATGTGGCTGTACCGATATTCTCCATCAAGAACAAATAGATTTTGAAAAAAAAAAGGAGACAAAGAATTCAACAGTGAGTGCTGCAATAAAATTGATATTTGGTTAAATTGAATCAGGAAAAAACTTGTTGCACATGGAACGTTTGAAACGTCATGAAATTTACAAGACCCACAATCCAAAATAGAATATGTTGATCGGGAAAATTATTAGAAGGATCGAGTCGTGAAGATTTAATTAAACATCTTCCAATTTCCAATATGTCATCAGCACTAAATAAAACACAGTCCTGTAATAAATTCATTGGATTGTATATCTGTATCAGCAATCAATAAAATTGAATTCTGATATATCCATGGAAACCCCTTGTAATAACCAGAAAAAAATCACAACAGAATTATCAAAAACCAGATCTAAGCAACAAATAAATATTTTTGAAAATTACTGAGAAGAAATGAAGAAGAGAAAGTTCATGTAACGTCTCTGTGGAACTTTGTGACACAAAATCCAATTTTATCGTGCGTCAAACGACGAAGATATGACGAGAAAGTTGAAGGTGCATCAAGGGATGTAGAAAAAGATGGAATATAAGAAGCTCTCCCTTCATTCACATACAAAATCTATCTCCATATAAATAAAAAAGAAACCCCATACAGATATACATTTATGTGACAGGCCTACCCTACCCTGACATAACGCGCACGCGTCTACATCATTTGACGCAAGACGCAAAAGAGGATTTAAATTTTCAAGAGCCTATGCAGGATCAGCATCAGCATCGGTGAAGATCGCTCGCGGCTTTTGTCATCTTGGATTTACGTTGGATTAATTTTTTTTTCTCCTTTTCAATGATAGTTGGAAATCTAACGTAGGGGAGTGGAGTGCAGAGAGGAAGGAAAGAATAAGGGATGATCCCTTATTCTTCACTTTATTAACTCCGCTTTGACCTCAATTTTTTTCCTCAGATATTTTCAGTGTAAAAAAAAAATGATTTGGAAAATGAAATAATGAAAGAAATGGAAGCAAAAAAAATTCGCATGAATATCCATCCCTTATTTTAATCTCGGTGAATTCTACAATGTATTGCAATAAGCTGTGCATAGTTGTTGTATTACGTGGAATGGAAGGGATGAAAATGATAAAAAAAAAAGTGGAAAAAATGTTGGAGGATGAGAACGAAAGAATTGTAGAACGAGAGGGTTGATATATATGTTGGAAACCGATGTAATTAACCAGGTTTGAACGGGGTATGGTTGGGTGTACTGCATTCATTGTACAGCAAACGAGAGCGATGAGTTGATATGGGCTACTGGCCAAGTCCTTATATAACTCTGTGTATATTTGATATACGGTCGAATTTCCAATGTTGGTAATAAAGAGTGCCAATTTCATGTAGCAACAATTTTTGTATTCGCCGATGTACATTGTCAAATAAAACAAATGTAAAGTTGAGAAATGTAACTAATTGAATGATTTTTATTCGTTTCCTTTCATTATAACTTTTGGTGAAGTGAGTTTTTTATATTTTATCAATGCCCGATTTTTTCGGAGGGTAAAAAAATCGATGAGGGAAATATTTGACTTCTCACTCTTGTTTATTGCAAATATACGAAAAAATTTTGCTCACACTGCAGCCGATATCATTCTGCAATTTAGTACAAATCCAACTTCAATGTCTGATAAAAATCACGATAAAAAAGTGATCAATAATAACAATAAAATTTGTCAATCATAAATTCCAGAATGATTTATTTCAATTCATTCATCTTTCTCCATGTGCTTATATACAGCATGTTTGATTTCATACTTGCCATGACAGAAAACAAATCAATCTTCAATGTCAACGTCGTTCTCGTCGTCAACGCTATCGTCAGCGTCACACAGTTGTTGTAGGTTATGCGTCAACTATCCAAGTAAAACAGAATTCATTACAACAACAAATTGATCACTGCGTATCTAAATAATGCACGTTGCACAATTGAGAACAAAATTTACATATTCATGGCTGTAAAATGTTCAGGGTTGTGGACAGGGTAAAACGATGATACTAAATAGTGTTCTACATCCAGACATCCACATTGAGATATAAAAAAAAAATTCAACCTGAAAAATATCGAACATGGATGTAATTTTTTATGAAGACGCCACTCATCAGATTTCATATTCCATGACACTGCTAAATCCAGAATGATTTATTATGTAACATCAACAAAATAGCAGAAACTTACTCAAATGGTTATTTTATATACCAACGACTCTATTCCTATTCATGTATGTGAATGAGTAAGTGTCTTGTAACGTGTGTCATAACTGTTATATGCACACGTAGCAAAATGCCATTGGCCGATGGAGAATTTCCAATTGAAAGTTTGACATTAAAGAATCCATCGAGGCTGTTGCAACGACAACGATATTCTTCAATTTTATTTATATCACTCTGTCTTTATGATTTATTTACACTATTTATTTTTTATTTTCTATACCATCGTAGAATATAAATCACTCGTGATACTCTGATGAATTTTCTAAATGTTCCGATGCTCATGTTAATCATTTTTCTCGATAAAAAGTTCCGTCACTAGAATTCATTTTGATATTCCCACTACAAAATGAAGACCAACGTGGTTGGAACCTGAATGTTGGTATCATTTCTTAAACCATCTGAATTTTTATTATTTTGTGAGCTTTCGTTGGTTGTTCATTTGGTTGAGGTATCAATGCCAATACCCAACACAAAAATGAGAAGAAAATGAACATTTGAAAAAGATGAATGTTCTCTGACACTTTTTCATCTATACATTTCCTTCAACGTTTATTATTTTTCTTTTTCGCATGAAAAAATATCGGTCACTGCAATATCGTATGCGCACTGTGAACGTATCTCTATACACAAGATCATCATCAAGATTGTGCAATGTTCAGAGTGGAAAAAGCGCGAGCGAACATGGAAAGATTACACTGACAACAATGAAGAGCATTTTCCAATTTTCGTCTGGATATGACATGGGGTGGTAAAAATGAACGAAGAGGGAGTTGAAGCTTGAGCTTGTGGAATCCAAAATGCCCAGTACGTGATTGGTATACTAATAAAACATGTTACGAAAGTGGACGTATGTGTATACATGTGAAACGTGGTAACAGTGGCAGAATTATAACTCTCAACACATATTCACTGTCCATATTTATACGTCTATGTGTATGTAACAATTTTTATATATATTTCATTCCAATACAACGATTTTAATCGTGCTCACCACTTTCATGAATTTAATAATCGAAAATGATCTTCAGTGAAGTGGTGAATTTATTGAAAGATGAATTTTATTATTTATATCATTTTATCGGTAATTCAAAATTCATTTTTTAATGCTTCTCTTCATACATCTTTGAATGTTCATGTGTTCATAGTTTAGGTATAGATATATGTTGAAATTGAGGGCTGCCAGAAACAACTTGTGGAAAGATCTCACGATTTTCAACATGATTTCGAATGCACCATGGCACTTGCACTTCTCATGATTTTTATTCGATTTCAAATATACAGTGAACGTCTCACTATCCATTTCTTCTTTTCATTACTTTTTTTCCTTTTCGATTTCTTCCAATATTCCTTCTCTTTCATCTTCCATTTCTTTATTTGTCCTCTATTTCGTTACTTTTTCATGCATATTTTGTACCAACTCGATTTCCTGGAAAAAAATCCCACAATTCTAGATCCAATTTTATTTATTTCACATGAATCTCGTTCAATTGTCCTTCTGTTCTCTTCAATTCCAATTAAAATAAATATCATTACTTCTGTCATTGTAATATTATCACAAATGTCATTATCGATTCTTACCCAACTGCAAAGTTTCAAGTTACGTTGTAAGAAAATCTTACACCACTACTTTTCTCACATCCACCACAACTTCTCAGTAATTCCTCCCTCGAGTAATTCCACAATTTAATTGACAACATTCAGCCCACTAAACATTAACTCCTACATTGTTAACCATTTCCACCACGAAAAATCATAAATTGTAATCAAAGAATGACAAAGAGTACACCTCCAACCTCCATTAATAAAATCAAAAAATAATTAATCGATCCCCTCACCCATCTCATCCTGTCAAAAAACCAAACCTCTATCCACCATTAACCCAATCCCTCGAAAACATAAAAACCACCATACAATTTCAACTCTAAAAATATGAAACACTCATGAATCCGACATAATTTCCATTGCATCAAATTCACATATAGATTATTAATAATTCAAAGCAAATAGCATCAAACTGAATATACATAGAGGCACATCAGTGAGATTAAATTCTCGACATTTGACGTATACAGACACTGCTTAATATCAATGCCATGCTCGCAATAAACCATTTGAATCATCGCACATGAACATTTACATAGAGAGTGCAGTGTGTTACTACATATACTTAATATACATACCAATACATAAAATATATTGAGGTCCCATGCGGTTTAATATACAAATTCACATTTGGATGGTAACGTCTCGTTGCTTCATCGACAATAAAGAGAACACCAGCGCGCGTATTCATCCGCACAACATTTACTCATGCGTAGAAACGTTTCACCTATTATTCCACTCTCTTTCATTAATACATATATATATATATACATATATGTAGCCCAATTAAAACAGCAATTTGGAGAACGTTTACGTCGGCCGTTCGCGCCCATTATTACGTGACAATTACGCGGTGGCCATATATGCACTATATCGCCAATGGGATTTTCACTTGAAACTTGTACAGAGGTGGAGAGAGCAAGCAATGCACCACTCGTTGTCAATCTTCTTTTTGCCTGCTTCACCATCAACCGATTTACCACATACACATTCACATTCGCATAGTCACTCACTTCCGCAAGTTGAGCTTCGCGTTGTTCCACCACTTCCGGCTCTTCTCGGTAGGTTTCTCTATAGTTATACTTGAAAATGCGCTGGACGATAAATCGCCGAACAATCACTCTTTCACTTGTGGTGCTATTTGTCTCGTGCATTTTCACAGCGGGGGTGCGTCGTTTTTAGTCTTGATAATTAGTGTTGGGAGATGAGTGGGGGGTGGGTTTGAATAGTGGGACAATGAAGGCGCTGATGAAGATGCAAATGTGAAATAACTGTTGTTCAATTTATGAATTCTGACGTTAAATCTGAAAACACCAAGTGTTTGTTGATTTCATGCGCATGATATGAAAATGACATTCTATCACTTCCTCTTAATATGATTTATTGCTATATCAACGATATCCATCCCTATTGATCGAATTTCATTGGCTGAAAAAGAGAATATTACGTATCATGTTTGTCCATAGCGCAAAGTATAATTTGATTCGTGCCACGTGCACATTTTCTCAAATTACACTCATGCACATTGTCTATGACACTTTCTGTACACATCCTGTAGCTATCAGTCAATACAATGTATACTAACAAACACATGTGTGTTATTGATACAGTCACATGAACATATCCATTTATGATGATGTTCCAGTTTGTCATTGTACACTTGACATGTTTGTCTTAGAAATTATGAAACAATCAGATCGATTGATGTGGTTCTTGGAAAACATTTATATTCAGTACTGTCATAGCTTAAACATACAACATTAATGTGAAAATGTAGTAATGGAACTATCCGCATAAAAATATCGCACAAAATGGCGTCATGGTTTTATGATTTTTGAATATTTGATGATAAATAATTAGTGATGATAGTGACGATAAATAAATTATTTTCATTTCATGAGTGCGACGTTTATTTTTTGGCAATGCTTTATATATTCTGTACTCTTCATTAATTTTGTAATTCGTCAGTATTACATAAAAGACTCGATAAAATTTCAATAGTGGATTAAATAAAACAGCAGTCATTAATTTTACGTTCCTGCAATATAATACTGTTGCATTTATTCAGCACCACTCTGATCATCGCTTTTAATCCGATATGAATATAAATTTTATTCATAAGTCAAAATGAAAGGATTATATTGTTCCAGTTGAAATGAAAAATAAGTTGATAATTTTATGTAATTGATGTTGTATAGGATCAACAAAGGTCATTCATGTGTTTTCGTTATGAATTATTTATGCGAAATGATGAAATTTATATCACCAATGCGAAATTCATTTTGAAGAATTTATCAAACACAAATCTACCACACGATCACTATCAAGTACACACGAATAACACTGACACACTCGAAGTGAGATATATCGAGTCGATCACTCGCACCGTCGCCCACAAGCCACATTGTCGATCGCACTAACAATAAAAAAACCGGAAAAGAATGAAAAAAAATGATCAGAGTAATAAAAAAAAAAATTCAATGAGAATAGACGAATAAAAATACAAAAGACCGTTGACCGTTTTATCGATAGTGACTTCTAAATTTCTATACGTTACAAATGTTCAATCCAAAGCTTTATATGTGTAATACATTCGATAGTCAATTGAATTTTATTTCTATTCACAATGACGAAAATGAAATTGTATCGCAATTTTTCCGATAGCATTTTTTTGTTTTGTATTGTATTGGTACTATTGTGAATAATATTCACCCTTGCGTTATTAATTTCATATAAAATTCTATGCCATCCAGAATTTATATATTTACCTCCAATTTGATATTTTATTGTCATTGGAAATAAATTGTTGATCAAAATATAAAATGTATTAATCATTTATGCATCAGTATACAATTGACATATGCAAGGACAATGAACATGGCATTAATTGTCGATTCGATTCCTGAAATTTCGAATCGGAGAATTTCGAGGGATTATTCGGCAACAGAAATGAAACTGGGTCAATTTCCAATTAATTTTGACTGTACAAACAATTAACTTCAATTGTAGGAGGATATTTTCGTCCTGTATTCGAAAGAAAGGATCATCAATAATTTATGAAGATTCAACTGAGTACTTCAAGTCATTAAAAACGAAACTAAAGAGTCTGAATCAATTTTACATAAACAAATGAAGTCGTGGAAAGAATTCAAAATGTTGATAAATGAGCCAGACAAGAGAATCATTCGACGCTTTAACTAAATTCTTATCAAATATTGAACCCTAAATGGAATAGTTTAACTGAATAAATGTGAATAAGCCAAAAGTATAATTGAAATCAATCAAAAATATCAATTGAACTGGCAGACGGTTGGACATAAAAAGATCTGAATAAAAAAAAATACGAAAAAACAAAGCTCAAATCTACAAATGAAATCCCTCGTTAAAAAGGTCGACGTGCTGACGACATCTGCCTCTGCCATACTCATACACAGATAAATATCGATAGGTTTACGAGGATTCCCAAACCAAATGCGAATGTCTGTGAAATCCGTAGAAAAAGCCAAGGGAATTTATCAAATCGTGTGGTTCGCATTTTCCTTTCGAATCTTCCCGCCTCTTTCTATCTACTGATCGATATCACAAAAGAGTTCTTTGTCGACGTATGGCAGTGATAGTAGAACATATATACACATAAAAGTAAATGTGAACGTAGAAAACAGACAGTTACATCGTGTTGGTGAGAAAATGATGGTATAAATGAGAAAAAAGAGGCAACTTGCCAGGAACTTCTGCCTCACAATCTCTCTCACTCATTGTCGTTGTCATCTTGGTCCTTGCACTCTTAGTCGCTCAATTCCCATTCCGCTCGTCACGACCCCTCGACTCAATGTCGCTCTGTTGACGTGTGAGGCAATGAAGCACACATGTACACACCCCATGTCACTTCAATAATATATATTCATGTAAGGTGATATTATGTCATGACATTATGTATTATGTAGGTAATGTGATGTGTACATTCAACTTGAAGTGCGCATTGTGATTGTGAAATTTGAATTGAGTTCTGCTAAATGCTCGAGACAAAAATTAATTCCCGCAACAGAAAAATAAAAATTTGTTGTCATTGGTTAAAAATTTTTTCTTTTAATTTGTCAGATGAAGAAAATTTTATTCAAATGATGATATCTCATAATTTTTTTTTCTATTTTTATTAATGGAAAATTTTATATGATAAAGTGTAACCATAATATGATTCAAATAAAAAAAATGTCGTCTCATAAAATCTCACTGTCGTCATCGCAGTTAACGTGATCATTATCGAAAACATCTGCACTCTTATACGTAACAATTTTTCAATCTCCTGAAACGATATTCTCCCCCCTTATTTATGTATCAAGCGAAGGTGTAATGATAACACCGAGTATATCCGACACTTTGAGACAGGCGAAAGCACAATAAAAGAAGAGAAAATATCTGATGAAGATGATAACTTCTTTATCATTGTACATCATTGAAGACATTCATGGATTGCAGGTGTGACATTCTCGACTATTTTCCAACGGGCGATAATGAAAAAATATTATCGCACTTTTCATAACAGATGATAAAATAAGTTGAGAATTTCACGAAATATTCAACGAGAAAAAATGGTATTAATAAAAATAGAGAATAAAGGAGAAAGGAAAAACAATAAAAGATGAGCAAAAAATCAACCCTGGACTGAATTTTTCTCGTGGGAATAAAATAAAACCACAGATCTACCTGCACATACACATTTTACTCCGCCGTCTAGTGAAACTGAACATCATTATTTACATCTCCAGTCTACTGAAAGGAAAAACAAATTAACTGAAATTATTAACTCCCAAACAAAAACGTGATATCAATTTCAATTTCGTTTACAAAATTAAATTATTCCATCGTTGCGTCACTGTCTCGGTAGCTCGTCATCTATCAAATAATGTCACTCATATTTCATTGTAACCCGAAACAGCATCATATTAATTTCATTCTGCTTTGTTATTCCAGAATAAATACATCAACTTTTGTCAATATTTTCCGTAACGACGAAATATTGGATGATATAACAATAAACTATTCTCCATCCAACCCCCTACATGCAAATGTTATGCATAGACACACTGAAATGAAAAATAAATGGAAATGCAGATCCATCAGAGACATTTTCTCTCGTTTTTCCCTTAATTATTCAGATGTTTGAAATGTCCCTATAAACATTTGGAGAAAATTGATTTCACAAAAGAAACCTCCTAATTCTACTTTAACGTTCACCATCGCATTTGTTCGTTGAAGATTAATGCATGTTCATAGATAACAGTTTGACGTCATTGAAGATCCAAAGTAAACTAAAAGATTGGACTCGTCAGGCAAAGAGACATTGAAAATTTCGTTAAAGGTAAGGGGACTTTAGAGAATGCGCGAGAACGAAACGAAGTGAAAGGGGATGACATCGTCTACGAATAAAATCAACATTACCCACCTGACGTGACAGAGAACGGAATAATCTCTCACTTTCTTACACCCCCTTACTCTCTATATGGTCGTTTCAGCTGTTTAATCTCAAGATTTTCGCGCTGTATATAAATCGCTTGTGACCTCCATTCTCATTCCATCCACCATGGGAATCTCACGGGTATATTCCAGATTAAAATCTTATGAGATGTATGTATAGATGTATAATTTATCTCGTCATATTGTTTATAATAGTAATATTTATAATGAAAATGTGGAATTAGAAATTTGTCAGATTAAAATTGAGGAGCAGTTAAAATTTTTTATCGCCCTTACCTTTTTCTTGTTCTCAATTCTTCATCACTGTGCACTTCTTATTCTTGCATTATCGATTCCTCTTCATTAAAAACTTTGTATCTAGTAAATTGTTGAGAAAGTCTTGTGAATAATGGATTTTATGTCGAGACAGAAACGATAAATTATGAGATAATTGTTCATTCAGTGAATCGATATATTTTTCGTAATAAAATGAGAAAAAATATTCTGTTCGTTTTTACATTTCTATTTTCTACGAATTCAATTATACTCAGTTCGCTGATTGTGACGTGATGAATTTTAATTGTGACATTAAAAAATATTCATCAACAGAAATAAATGTATTGATTACTGCAAAAAAATTTTTATCATCAATATTTTTTTATTTCCAACTCCATTTTGTTCTACATTTTTTTTTTATTTTCATGATATGGTGATAAAATACGGACCATTCAGCGCCTGTTCAAAAGCTGCATTCACTTGGAAACCGGCTCAAGTTACTCCCTGAAACAAATCTACATTCATTCATTGGAAAAACTATGCAATGGAAAAAAATTTCAAATTCTTCCTCCACATTTTTCATCAATCGAATGGATATTGACAGATGTTCGCATCAGATTTTTCTACACGACTAGAACTCCACCATAAACACGAATACAATATGACACTCATAAAAAAATTATTTCCATTATCTTTATGGGGATAATAATTTTTAAAAGCAAACGAAAATGAAAGAACAATAAAACTAATTCGAATCTTTTCAAATGTAACTTCTTGCCTCTCATCATTCTCATCCAATTAAAAGTGATGATAAATCCACACAAACTATTCCATTTGTATTCTCGACAATCTCTTCGAGTATGTACATATATTCATATATGTAGATATATAAAGTTGACAGTTGAACGTAATTGGGAAAGGCGGATGATAACCCAATGCAGTTGCGTATCGTACACTGGCGCTGGTAACTGGCAGTACAGCCATGTTGGAATTTCGAGATTGCACTTCATGTGAACTCGATCGCACATCCACACACCAAAAGAGCGAGAAAAGCGAATGAGGAATGAAGATGAAAACAGAATAAGAGGACAAAGTGAATGTGCTATCGAAGAACAAAGGATTTTTGTATGGATGCATGAAGCTTTTCAAACGGTTACAAAAAAATTCAATAAAAATTTCCCACATTCCAGAATGAGAAATTACATCTTTTATTAACGAAACCATTCTACTTTTTTTTCCCAACTGTTCTGGATAAATTCATGTCATTATTATGACATTCATGACTGAAATTTTAATTCACTCGAAGAAAATTTATGTTGCACTACAAAGCACCATAAAACTCATTTCCAAATGAGTAATTTTGAATCTACAGTGAAAAGTGAGTAATTACTAACTAAACTAATGATCAAACCATCATAACAATGCATTTGTTAATAATTATTATCGGGAAACAAATAATTAACGCAAAGATGGAAAGAAAATACAAAGAAACTTAAGATTTTTTCATTTCACAATGGAAGAAATGGCGACTCAATTTGATGAATTAAAAATATTTCACAGCACATCAACACATTATAAAATTTTCCTTTTCAGTTTCACTACTCTAAAGAGTATGAAATATCAAAACAATAATAAAAAATAATAGAACCAGAGTATAAATAATGAAACAAGAGTGTAAAACTAATTTTTTTTCTTCCTCAGAAGTAAGCAAGAAGTAAAATGTAGAAACAAAACGAGAGAGACAAAGAAATAAAACGAAATACACCAGGGCGTTGTGGTAACTAACGTGACGACATATATATGTATATATTTGTGTGGTTGAGAGTAAAATAATGTTTGAAACCTGGAAACTACTTTTTTTCATTGTGAATACCACAAATTCCTGTTCGTCGTCCATTCGTTCCCCGTGGTATAAAAACTGGTGAATGGGAAGAGAAATAAAAGGAGCAAGTGGGGGGAATATGAACACACACACACACACACATGCACATCCGTAGTGGAAAGATAGAATAAAAAAAAAAAAAACAATGGGATCACTGCCAAAAACAACTGGATGGTGAGCAGAAAAACCAACCACTCAAATACTCACAGAGGCTTGTTAACACTTCAACTTTAAACTATTGTTAATTGCTTGAAACAATTCACCTGTCAAATTCCCCTCTCACTGCAAGTGGCTTTCAAATATGAGTCCATAGTCCGAAACATTTATCAAACCTCCTACATTCAAATAACAACAATAACAACATTGAAATACCCAAAATAATGTTGAACTCTACAGAACACACAAACTCTGATAGTCCACTGATTGTTCCAAGATGAGTTTCAACAAGTATTCATGTTAAATACTAAAACAGTTCTCGACATTGTTATCACTAATGCAAAAAGCTTTTAAGCTTTTACAAGATGGTACATACCACGGCCAAAAAAAGCACGAAATTTTCTACAAGTTTGTCTTCATGAAAAGTGAAGAAGAAAAATATTTCAGAGATATATCGAGAATAAATTCGCTTTCATTCGCAATAAGACTTTCTTGGCACTATCTCCATCCAATTCAGATATTTTTTTTTTTTTTGGTCTTTCAGTACGGCACTGGAATACACACTTTTCAAAATTTATCTGTGTATAGGTAAAATATATCGGCATTGCCTATAACCCAAGTCTCTCTTGGTCATATATGAATTGGTGAAATAGCTACGAATTCTGGACGTTGGCCAAGCTGGTTATCGGGTGTGTGGTGTTCAATGTGGAATAGTCGAAGAAGTGTTGGTGGATAAGCACTGTTGGAGGAATAGAGCAAGTCCAAACCCGCTTGGTTTCATTCAATGTATATACGTTGTATAGTAAAATGTAAACGGTATAGAATTGAAGCCAAGTAAACCACCACCCAAGTACTGAGACGACCATCCAAGCACCGCAAAGTGAGATAATATCAAACATGCGATTTCCCGCCGTCTCTCTTCTTACTTTCACCAATATATTTAAGTGTAGACGCCTCTAGGGAATTTCCGGCAACTTCAAGAGACCTCAATGGATAAACTGCTTCGGCGCAAGTTACGATCTGTTAATCGAATTCGTCGCTCCACAAATTGTCATGATAACACTTTGCATGCATTGATGATGGAAAGATTGTGCTAAAAATATATCAGTCTATGTCCTGATGATTCGTTTCACTCTGTCCAAATTTATTTCAATTACCATGCAATTTATAATTTATCATTTGATCTGTTGGAAAAATTCAATTCACAATCTCGGATTTTATTCACATGAAGTTGTACTGAATAAATTTACTGAGAGTCAAGACAATGTCATATACATTTTGTGAAGGGTTGCACAAACTCGAACAGGTTGAACGAATATGTTTACTGTATGGCAGTATATGTGCACGCAGATTGTGTGAAGGCTTTATACATTCCTGGATTTGATACAGTCTGGGTGAATGTACATACGTGAACGAGCGCGATCTCCTGCGGCGTTCAAAGTAAATTGTACGACGAAACTTTTGGAATTTAGTGGGAAACTTGTAGGTATATAGTTACACTTTATATACAGACGTATATGAAGAAAGTGAGAGGGGGATGGAAAAATATATAAACAGTCTGTGTTAAAATAGTCTTTTTACTGTAACTGAGCCAAAATATTTGGTGACTTGTCACCCCATCGTCTAAAAGCATCAAACACT
Organism: Meteorus sp. PSUC_FEM 10030008; assembly: GCA_018881525.1. Taxonomy (NCBI): domain Eukaryota; kingdom Metazoa; phylum Arthropoda; class Insecta; order Hymenoptera; family Braconidae; genus Meteorus; species Meteorus sp. PSUC_FEM 10030008. The sequence goes on from JABMBR010013504.1 coordinate 19,882, forward strand.
TCCGCATCCAGTCAACAACGATTGTAAAATCCTTTACCTCTGAACAATGCGGTGGACAGCACATTAAAAATTGTTCTCTGACGTGACATAAAATTAAAATTAATTTACTAAATTTCTTTTGATTGATTTGATGAAATAAATTCTGGAGATTGAGATGAAGAATTCAAATCTGTTGCATTTGGATTATTCCAGTTGTTGATGTATTCAATTGTCAGTGAAGCCACTGCAGGTCATCATTAAATTCTTATGTGTATTATGTGATCATAAATATACAACACATCTGAAACGAACTGAAATATCTCACGAATTTCAACTATTCCACCAGGAAATAACTCATCGCAATGCTGTACGAATTTCGGATATATATCATTGTCAAATGAAACTATAATTGTAGGAGTATTTACACATACACAACGTACATTCACACAAAACCTGTACACGGACCTATATAAACTAGAATTCAGAGTGCACTACTGTTTGCTTATGTAAAGGGAAATTCATACCGGGTAATATCAATCAACGATATATATTGGCGAAGGAAACTACTCCGTGTTCGTTTCCCAGGTTTTCATTAAATTTTGTTTAGAAAATACCTCCCACAAAGTTTTCGTATGACTTCAACCGTTCACTGATTAAATATCTTTCTTGTTTATTGGAATTTCATTCAACAGAACTAAACAAACTATAAAAAAAAATTTAATGTAATTAATATTTCAATAAGACAAAAATTGATGGAGAAAGTCAGGGTTTCTGTGATTTATTCATGTAATAATTGGTCGATTTTATTGTTCCTTCTTTGGCATTTTAATTTTGAATGGGAACATTTATAAAAATAACAGAGGTCGTGATTCTGTAAAATATTGATGAATGTTTTAAATATTATTGCCATTGTGAATAATTAGTTGTCGAGGAAGGGGGTGCTTGTGGAAGTAATTAACTTCGCTTTTCATTTCTCTTTATGAACAAAATGTAGATGATGGAAATATATTTTTCATTGGAACTGTTGACGAGTGCGAAGGACTCTCGATTCAATAATCATTTCACCACTTCAAACGAAAATATGAAGATAATTTGAGCAATTTATATGAAAATGTCCATTTAAATTTGATATCACAATTTAATTTTAACAATAAAAGGGGAAATATTGATGAGTGATGGACGAAATTGAAAAGATAAAACAAAAAACCAGATAATTTCAGTTGATTCAATGCATTTCGGTATTCTCACCCATCCTGTTATACAGAATTATGTTCTAATTCCTATTCACCTAATTTCGTATCCTTCGTCATTCACTACTGATGTATACCACTGAGATTCTCACCGAGTACGAACCTAACAAGTCTCCCAGCTCGAATGACGACAACCAACTGGAGGAGAAGACGCGCCAGGTACATACAGAAAGACGATGAAGAAGACAGAGGTGAATGTCAGTGAAGCGAAGAAAGATGAAGAGAGAGAATTTCCGACCGAGTCTCTGGCCCCAAGAGCGGTTGGCACGCCAACGACAGTGAACGTATAGCTCGTTAGTACCGGTAATTGTAAATTGCAAAATTACACCAAAGCCTCAACAAATGTCCTCTCGTCTTATTTCATCATTTTCTCTGCGTGCAACGAACTAGAAATGACTTGAATAAATAGACTGACAGTTTTAAGAATAAAATGTAAGAAAGTATTTAAGAGAGAAATGAAACGGAAATTTTAACATCATTTTAAAAATTTTAATTGTTTCTTTATTGCATAGTCGATCAAGTCTGTGATGATAATTCTTGATTTTCTGATACTATTCAATAGTTATGAATAATTTCAATTTTTTATTCAAAGCAAAATGTGAAATTTTAAATTCAACGATGTGAAAATTCGAAATGTTCACGTTTATTCTTTTATAAAGTATGTTAAACTTGAACTCCCTCTATTTGATTGCCGAATTTCCATATTCACCACTGTTTCATTTATTAGCCCCGAATATCGTTCAAAATGTATGAATTTTATATTGCGATAGGAATTTATTCAAGCATTAATGATCATCGATGAAATATGGAAAAAAAAACGTATGAAACATAAATTTCATCGCCTTTTCCACAACTGTGGGGAGATAAAATGACCTCAAAAAAAAAAGCATCAAATTTCCAATGAACGATAAATTAACTTTTATCAAAAACTAATTACGCTTCTACATATATTCATTATTGACTCGAATAAAATTTTATATGAATCCAACAATATTTTCATCCCTATTTTGAACTCGATGATACGTTAAGAAATAAAAATAAAGGAAAAATTTTACGTTTTGTGTCAACTCGAATGACCGAAACACAAACGTGACTCATAAAATACACATACATCTCTCTAAAATATTCAAAAGCACTTTGTCATATAACTGAAGAGCCATGTACAAGGTCGCAGCATTATTTCTTCAAAGCAACAGTCATCTTCAAAAAAAAAAACACTCTTCCTACACTTTCATGTCATATGAAAATGCTCCTTCTCAATGCCATCCTTCTTCTCTTTCACTTTCATCCACTATTTTCCTTCTCTTCCTGTCTTCCCTTTCTCTTCTTCTGAAATTCACCAACAATTTTTCACTAACACCAAGTTATTCATTACAACATGTCTCCAATCACAAACATCAAAGTCAACTGGTTCACTTCAATTTGAAAAAAATGACATTGTTACTTCATCAATATAACCAACTCTTATACTCAAAATATTTTTTACCTCTCGTGTTCATCTAGCTCATGTCCACCGACTCTCGAATCCTTCGATAAAAACATCCCTAAAAATAGGGTAGAAAAATAACGAGAGATGAAAATGTCTGCTAAGAATAAAAAATCCTATTTTTGTACATTTTGCAAATGAACTTACAAACATATCCATGTCATTATTTATATTTGCCAAAGTATATTTCATATATTAATGTATATGTGCATTGGGGTGTGCACACCACTGAACAATAGAGGAAAGGTCACACCATATTTACATATATATATGACTATATTTATGTGAAAGTCGACGTAATGCTCCCGGCAATTCGCATCCACGATGTAAATACGAGTGCACTACCGGAAGTCTCGGGAGCTACATCCCATTAAACACTTCCGCGAACTAGGCAGAGTGAAATTACTGCAGGTCCGGAGAGACGACTTGGGTTACTTCTCTCTCTGTTGCGCTTTATCGCCCCTCTCTATCTCACGCTTTTCTGCTCTTGCCTGTTAAATTCCGAATTGTTGGTAGGTTGAGACGATACACAACTTGCACACCCAGAACGTGCATGCGACGCGACAACGTCTTTGGGCCAACTACTACAGAAAGCAGACTTGTATGTATTAATGACAAAATAGTAAAGACGAACGGAATGGAACGGACATTTTTTTGATAATAAGAAAATAGACACGACAAAATTCGTTTGTGATATTCGTAAATGAAAAATGTTAAGCAATCATTTCAAGTTGAAGAAAGACATCGAAAGAATTTCACAGGACAAAGAAATCGTCACGAACAATTTTTACCACCATTTTGTCGTTCCTTTTCTGATTACTGATTTTTATGAACCTCAATTTACAGTGCAGCATAAAAAAATTTTATTGACTGTTAACGCTTCATGTATGTATATTTATTCACCAAAATGTTGTTGTTTACAGTGAATAAATACTTCATTTAATCGTGTATGTACTCATCTGAATACATATACCCACTCATGCGATTATATCAACACAAATTTCACGCCTCAACTAATTTAAATATTCAATCACATCCAACGCTTCATGTATCCAATCACTCACTCATATTCGTCTTTTTAATTTATCACTCGATCCACTTTTTTATCCAATATCCGCATTAAAAGTACTCCCAACTATCTGCAATCATCATGAGATGAAAATTATCAAATGAATGAAAAATCCTCAACAATTTCACATTTTTCAATGAAACAAATTTCCAGACGTCACTTTTCTCGCCATTTCACCAATCATCCCCCACTACACATTAAATTATTCATTCACTATCATAGACCACGAGCTAGACCAGGAATAAGACTCTGAGCAAGACGCTTATCTTTTTCATTTCTCATTGAACGATACCAAATTCCTGGCCCTAGTGATGAAACTTGGATTTTTCCAATGTGTTGACGAAGAATGAGAGAGATTGTTCTTGTTGTTGAATGGCTATTATTATTATTGTTATTGGGTGGTGATATTTTTTACTGTTTTTCTTTTCATCGGGTACACGTCGTAGTGTAAAAGCAACGGATATTGCTGCACAGCCAGTGTGGCACAGCTGCGTGTTGAGATGCGAGAGCACGTTTACACGATATTTCCCCGCGCCCCGAAAATTAAATTCATACTCCACCCCGATCGAGTATTCATTGGGACACGTTGCAGCGTGTTGAGAGGGTTTTGTGTATATATGTGAATGTGTACAGGTATATATGTTTCATTCGATGGCACTTTGGAATGCTGTGTGTGACTTTTCGATTTTACCGGAAAAGCACAAAAAACGTGAAATCATTTTCCATAGTCTTATTATCATGATCTGCATGTGTGCATACGGACATGGGGATGATATTATTTATTATCATTTGAATATTCATAGATGAAGATGGAATTTTTAATAAAATGCGAATTTTATTGGGTTTTTATCGATTTTATTGTTAGTTTTTTTGGGGGATGATATTATTGGTATTTATTTTGTTGGGGATGTATACTAGGTGGGGTTGATTGTGTTGTATTAGAATTTTTTCTTCAGTTTGTTCGATATTTCCGTTCATTGTGTCGGAATTTAGGGGGTTGGTTGGGAAAAGTCGAAGTCGTATTTGCTGCTGTGTTGCGATTTGTCTTTTGTTACATCGAAATAATTTTACTAGAGATTTTTCTGTTGGAATAAATGGGATTCTGTTTCATATGTACGAGTAAAGAATTCTTCATTTGAAATATTCTATTCACGTTGTTATCATGAAGAAAAAAAAATGACTTCTTTATAGAAAAACCACTGCGACTTGGTATAATAAGTGGAATCGATTATTCCGTTAAGGGTGATATGCAAATGGTGCGCGTCTTCTTACCTAGCTCTTTCAGCTTATGCCACGCGAGTTAAAACGTCTGCCGGCAAGGGTGATTTACCGCATTTGTGTAGAGAAAAAAAAAGAAATGAAAGAGAAATGGAAGAGAGAGAGAGAGAGAGAGAGAGAGAGAGAGAGAGAGAGGGAGGGAGAAAAAAACGAATGAGATAAAATGAAAATGGCTACCAGGGAAATCGACGTTCAACATGAAAATGAATACGTGACAAGTCAAAGATTTTCATGCCGATTTGCACGAGGACATTTTTCATAATCTCAAAAATTCCCTTCACTCATTGAAGGGGTTGTGAACAAAACCATCTCCATATTTGATAATTCTCGAGGCAGAATCTCAATTCAAGTCGATTAAAATTTCGTGATTTTTCATTTTTCAGGGCAAGTATTTTTGTTTTTCTATAAAATTATTATTGAGATGATAAAAAAAGTAACGAATATTTTTTTAAAAATACGAAGACTCATTTAAATTTTGATGATAGGCGAATAATGAATATGGATTAATGTGATATAGTAGATCTCTATTTATAACAAGAGCGAAATTGTGTGAAACACATGGGCTATTACGGATGCGTTGATAGACTATATAACTCAAGTATGAAAACGCCGGGGAAACTTCAACTGCCAGCGAATACCATGCCCAACCCTTCCTTCATTCGTGTCGAAACATGTCTATATACAGGCACATCCTCTCTAGCACAGTTTAGATTATATAATACCCCTATGTTGTCGTAAAAGTCAATCATAATTCACGCACTGGCTGACAATGCAGCAAATTTTATGGTTCACTTTCACGTTTCAACCCCTTAATAATAGTGTTATACACACGTGTCAACTATCAACGATCGTGCGCCACAAATTTAGAGGGGAAACCACTCGGATGAATGAAAAAAAAATGGTGATGTGATAATCAATGAGGCATTCAATAATATTTGTCAATTTAATTATCATTTTTATTATTTTTGCATTGTTTACTTCGTTTTTTGTTTTTCGCATTGTCATTTTATCGTGTTATTATGAATGGGGGATTGAATGTGGTCATGGATCGATGGAGGAGAATTAACGACGACAAGATCAACGAGTGCGTCGTGATTGTGATTAATAAAATTCGCGTTCTTTTTGTTCCCTCTGTATGAAATAAAATTTTCATTTATCATCTACGATCATGTGCTATGAATCTACGGACATTTTCATGCAGATGATGCTGCGAGATTAATCACAACAGGAAAAGTGTCGGAAAGAAAAATATTCAATTTCAAAAATTCGATTTCATTTAAATAAGAAGTTGAGAAGTAGACAAGAATTTCAGAGTGAATATTTCAAATATCACGGCAACATCAAAATTGGTTCTTAAAATTGACGATTATGTAAAGAATGACTTAAATAAAATTTCTGAAAGTACTGCATGGCAGAAAATATTAACTGCGGTCCATTGCAACGATAATTCTCGCATCCATGCTTGGCATTCGATGTTTATTGCAGTGCATTGACCTTACGACGTTGAAAGTAGTATGGGTCAAGTCGTTTGGCACGAGAAACGAGAGATGGCACCCTGTACACACACATATATTTTTTATACATATGTATATGTATTTTGGTACATATGGACAGTTTATATTGGATGCTTTCAACGAAGAATGAACGATCGAAAAACAGAGGACATGCTCGTAAAAAGACTTATGTGTTCACGGTAAAAACAAACATAAACTACCCAATAGGAGTCGACAATAATTCTGAAACATCGTGAATTAAAGAATATATTCACCAACATCCCTAGAGTGAAATAACTATAAAAAAATTATAGCTAATTTCGAAAATATGGAATATTTAAAATTACATTTCATCTTTACGCACAAATTAATTCGCCTGCGGTGTTGTAGCGTACGCGAACACGCGGTCTATCATTTTCACGCTGTAATACAATACAACTTGAATAATTATATAATATTAATAATTACATAAAAATCTTGATAAACATAAGAAGGAAAAATGTTAGAAAAAAAAATGAACATTTTATTGCCTCATACTCATAACGTTTTCCCACACATCTTGCACAATACTTTTTTGAAAATATTAAATAAAAATTCCCGAATATCCCTCGACATCAAAATTCAGCCTTTATTTTATGTCGGTCGTTGCAAATAAAAAAAAAATATATTTATGTATTTTCTACGTAATTTTTCTCACAATTCAGTGTAACGTGAAACAGAGAGCGAAAAAAAAAGGATATAAAATGGTCGACTGTAAATTTTTCAAAGGATCAAGGGATGAAACCAATTTCCTCTTGAGATTCCGTTCGATATATAACGGAAGTGATGTCAATGACTTGATCCTTAGACGCGCTCAGTAAAATTCAAGACCACATTCACTTCTTTGTTATTTTATATTTATATATGTGGGGTGTTTTGGGGATGGAACTCATGTCTCATCTGAAAATGCCACAGCTTTTGTTTTACCAACACTTAGACAGCCTCTTTCATCCTTTTGCTTCGTCCCATTTTCACATATCCTGTCTCTATGTATTTACAGACAAAATATACATTTTTATATACTCACATGCGCACATGAAATAAAACAAGTCTAGACAAGATTGTCAGTGGAATTGAGTGCAGGAGGATTTAAGCAATCACTGCAAACGAAACTTTATATCCAATGTATGTAAATAAATAAAATGAATGGTTGAAATATGCTTTTATTTTTATTCATATGTAAATTGAGTAATGGAATGAATATTTCCATACGCTCTCAAATTTTTTTTTCTCCATACACAAGAGAAGACCATAAATTTATAAAGTTATGCATATGACTGAATGTACATTGAGTGTACATGTGTGTGCAGGAATAAGATAAATAGAAAAATTCTGAATAGCTGATAATGACAAGATGGGAAAAAAAGGAATATAAACACTTGTCGTTTTTGATTTTTATCTATTTAACAATTCGCGAAAATAAAATTTGATTTGTTGAGAGAAAAAAAATAAAGCGAAAAAATTTTCACATGTGGTAACTTGTACAAGTGCGTACAATCATGTCGAATATTTCAACAGAGTATATTAAACATCCGAGAAAATATCATGAAAACAATTTGATTTCTCGAAGAAAACTCAAACAGTTGTAAAAGCCGTTGTGCAAGCTCGAAGCGTTGAGATATTCTTCAAAAACTCAATTTTCTTACTACGCAAAAAACACACACAAATACAACATATAAACGCACATCTGAAATTTTCCCTTAGAAAACATCCCCCGGGGTGATTTTTCTTCCATAATTTCTCGGGTTTTCGCGATATTTCCGTTTGTTTTTCCTCATCATATTTCTGAGTGTTTTTTTTTGGATTAATTAATGCACATTGTTGCATTAACATTTGCTAATGTAACGAAAGGGTACTTTGGCTGTATACTGAAAACTAATAGGTTTTCATATACATATATAACCATCGTGGTGTATATAATATGTGGTATGTATGTGATGGTAAATGCCGGAAACTAAGCAAACGCGTTATATACGCGAATGCATATGCATTGAGCACTTTTGGTTGACCTCACCGCATAAATTCTAATTGGATCTTGTATGACGTAGCTGACCAGCAAACTCTCCACCAAGCCCATATATATTCGTCGTGGGAGATATTGCCAAATATGTATGGTTATCTATATCCGTTAAAATGGTTCAGTCTAAAAATAATGATGAATATTAATTTTCTATATAAACACAAAATAGAATCCATATCAAACTGGTTTTTTTCAACAGTGAAGTAGAAATATTTTTTTCAATTATTTTATCATCAAATAAATATTTATCTTCATTGAATAATCGTTGATGTTATTCGATAGCGAATGAATGAGAACTAAATGAAATTGAACTGGAGAACATGATACAACTGGAAGAGAGATTTATTGGAAAATACAAAATTTATATTTCGTATCGATTTTCATGGGATATTGAATGAATAATAATTGCGATGCGCGTAATTTTTGGGAGTGATAATGAATCAGAGATTAATTTCTGGGGGAAGAAAATATCTCTCTATTAGTGGAGCGATGGCCAATTTGATTGGATGATGAGTGGCGTATGAATGAGAGAATTGAATACAGATAAATAGAGATAAATAGGTAGTATCGAATGGAAAAAAAAATGGAAAAAACATAAATATCTGGGGATTTGTTTCCATTTTCATTGAAATGGACGAGCAATGATGAAAAATTGAGCCGGTCGATTCAATGTGTAAATTTTATCAGGAATCAATAACAATTTAATTGATAACACGAGAAACAACTTCGATTTCGTCATTTAATTCTAATCCACATGTCCATACACCACCATGAAAAATAACATCAGATACAAATTATCCTCATTGAGTCGCTGCTTGATGAGTAAAAATAGAAAACCGAATCGTCTTTGTGAGTAAAATATATTAAAAAGAAGAAAACATTCTCGAGGATAATCAAACTGACGCATCGCGAATTTTATCACAAGGGTACACAAAACAGTTGAATTATTCCAAAAATTTTATCGAATGCACGGATGTATACAGAGAATCGCGAACACAATCCGCAAAGCCTTGAGAAGGAGGGATGGTGAAAAATCGAAAAAATCTGCTGCAAACGAGGATGAATAAAACAAGAGATAGAAAAAAAAATTTGATCAGCTTTTTCATTGTCCTCTCAATATATACACATTCACCAATCGGTGTTAGAGTGAAATATTTTTTACCTCTATTGCGTAGAGGTATCAGAACTGATTTTTTGATAACATAAACCTTTTCGGAAGCAGAATGAGAGAAAAAAAATTTAATAACAATGATAGAGGAATCTGTTGCATTGTGAACTTTTTTCCATTTCTCTCAATGCATTTTTTCCAATACTATTTCAATCTTTCATCACAAAATCGAAATGCAGTAGAATATTCTGATATTTTCTCAAATTCATTTTTTGTTTCTACTTCTTCATATTCCAAAATCAATGAGCAATTGAATGAAAAATCCAAGACCAAATATTTTTTAATATTGTTTATTTATTACAATTGGTCTGTGTGTACTCGGATAATTGTTCTGAAAACTTGGGAAGTTAGCAAATGTTGCCACTGCCATGTAAATTAGTACGAAAGTTTCTTTAGGTGTAAATACAGAATGAAGGAAGGCCGAGAATAAATATCCGGAGAAAGAGAAGAAAAGAGTGATCGTTCAGACATGAACGCGACACTTCCGCACTGGGGTCAAATTCTCTTGTCATTTTTACAGTGATTTACTCACGATTGCACTTCCAATCTTGATCAATCTATTATTCAAACTCTCGATAAGAATTCCGGATTACGGAGAGAAAAAGCTACAGAATGACTTTAAACATTAGTGAGAAGCAGTCAATTCTTATTTATATTTATTATCGACAATGTCTAGACAAATTTTTATTTTATCCAATCGATTATTTATATAATTATTGTGGAAATATTAACCCCTGCTGCTATGGATTTATAATACACATATTTATATTAATATGACAATGAGACAATACAAAATATATAATGAGACTGTTGCAGCTGGGACTTTCCATTGACCTCGATAATCCTCGACAAATCGTTCGAAATAATCGTCGTACGGTTGTAATTGCAATTTGTTGCCTCAATTCACTGCGTTTGCAAACTAAAGATAAATTTATATATCACACTGTGCATGAATGTACATTCTGCAAGGCAAAAATAATAAATATGAAAATATTTCATAGATGGATGAATCGAAATAAACACGAAATTTCCCATTGGATTAAATTTAAAAGGGTGAAGTGTGGCAATTTGCCACGACAAGTAAATTATTTTGATCACATAATGAACATAAATGTTGGAAGAAACGTCGGATGGGAAACATCACCGACGTTCGAGGTTGAACGTTTCATGTATTTATGATGAATATTTCTATTTTTGTTCATTCGGATGAAGCTATAAAATCATTTGAAAATCAATTTGAGATATTTTTTTAGACTTATCACCGACTATTAACACCGATGCCATGAGAAAATTAATCGCGCACTTGCTGATGAATTTTTGACGATTTTATTCTCAGCAACGAATATTCTCGCATCATCCCCCGAACTTCATTTGATATTTCACTCAATTAACTCAATTGTGACAGAATTTTTTATGTAGAAATTACGGATCTGTGAATTTCGTCTCATGAAACAAAGTGGAGACGAATATTTATGCTTTGATACCTTTTTATACTCAAGTCAATCCACTGCGCTGATAAAAATATGAGCACTGCAATTTTTCGACCAATCCAAAAATACCAACGTCGTATTAAAATTCATATCATATTTCTGACACTGCGGAATTCAACTGTCAATTTTTGCAACAGCAGGAACTGTATCGATCCATTGCAATTGTATAAGAAGAAAAACGTACGAGAGAAAAAAATTTTTATAACGAAAAAAAAATTGGACAGTCTTTGAGTGAAAGTGGAAAATGTACTGGGAGGTTCTCGAGATATTACATCAGGTCGCCAGGTGAATAGTTCGATTTTATACACCGGAACATGTCGAATGTATCATACGACTTAGAATTATTTGCTAGCGAACAAAGAAAAAGACGGAATACTAAAAAACATAGAGAAAAATCGAGACAGCGTCAGTGTAATACAGCATAATGATACAAGAAACATTCACAGATAAAACGTAAAGTGAAGAGATGAGATGGATCTCCTGAAATATAAATCGCAGAGAGAAAAAAAGAAAATGAACACCGAAGTACTTTTTTTGCAGTGAGAATGCACAGAAGCAAACACACATCAGCAACAATGGACAGATGGTTTCAGATGAACGAAAATACAACAAAAAAAAAGTTTAGATGAGAAGTATAGAAAATAAATGAATAAAGAAAAACGAAATGAAGAAGAGATAAATATAAAATAAGAATAAAAAGGAGAGGACAATATATAGGGGAAGAAAGATAGGAAGGAACTGGTGGCAAAGCCAGAAAATGAAGGGGCAATGCTGTAGATATCTTCCGTTGACTACGTGAACCGAATAAAAATTCGTCAGTGAAAATATGCTTGGGCCAAACATCCACTCGCCTTATTCACCTCCGTCGACAATGGCTCTATTTCATATTTTATATATATATTTGTTATACGTGAAACCAAGAGAGAAAAACCAGAAGAGAGAATGGGACTGAGTATCTTTGTGAACAAATAAAAATTTGTCTACTTTTAAAAAAAATCATGATCATTATTTGGACTTGCACAATTACATAATAAAATTGTTGAACCCATAAAAAATGCAATGAACATTTATAATCTTATCTCCTCCCTCTCTTTACACTCGACAAACGTTCACTCCTTCAAAGTTCAAATGACGCTCGTGCACGAGCAAAAAAAATTAAGTCGTAAAGAAATTGCAGTATACGAAAAAAAAAAAAAAAAAAAAAATAGGGAGGAAATGTTTCCATGGTGGAATGTAGTGAGAGTGTGAAATACAAATGTGTGTATGAGAATGTAGAAGAGAATAATGATGTCATACAATGTTTGTAACATCAACTTCTCATGTCTGATGCAGTTGCTGTGTGATAAAATAATAAAAGATGAAATAAGAACACGATGAGTAACACAAGCAGAAAATGCATAGGGTGAAAAACGGGAAATAACCAGAATTTTTCTTGTTCATTTGAATAGTTTACATTTAAACTTTTATCATTGGAAAATTCGTTTGCTTTTGATCCTCGCATGCTATTTTATCTTCCTTTTTATTTATTCGTTCTTGCTTTCCATTGGAATGTATTCATACAATTCCAACTGTGAATATATGTGCAAACTGCCTCAGAATAGAAGACGAAGAAAAGATATGGAATGACACAAGAATTCTTGTGCTCGAGAAAGCAAAGAAGAGTTAAAAAAAAAATAAAAAAAAAACATTTGGAATGGTGTGGAAATAAATCCGGAAATTTTTAATATCAGTCAGATACATTTGATTTGAAATAAAATCAATTTACATATTTTTCTCTCGTGTTACGAATTTTATATTTCAACTATTTCAAACACCAACGAAAATATCACATCACCGCACGTGTCAAATTCATCATGACACCATGAAATACGAACGAGAAATCATTTAAAAATATTCATGAATTCTCGCGTGAACGAGATTGACATTATGATTCGAAATATGAATGACACATTGTCAACCTGTCACAATGCGCACAACCCACAAACAACGACGAAATTTTAAAGTAAATTGACATTTAATTATCATATCAAAAAATAAAACTGAATTGTTGCAACAGAATCGAAGAAGTCGACGAATGAGCACAACCAAGCAACGAAAATCCTCCATATTTGCAAAAATCCAAAAATAGATATCAAATCCAATTTAAAATCTCTCACCCACCAATCAGATAATGAGCAACTCTTAAAGCTCCATCAGATAAAGATTCTACATAAAATCGTATTTTTCTTCCTTCACTTGTGTAATCCATCTCACTTAGTTGACATCTAGGTCAAGAAAATATTAAAAGCCAGTTGCATTTACTCTTCTTAGAACTGTTATGTAATACACCAACAGACACTTGCTTGGCTGCCATGAGACCAAAGACATTATATCTGATCGAGAATTGCATCACCAGTGTAGAGAATGAGACATTGAGCACAGTGGGCAGACAACCAAAGCCTCAATGCAACATCTAACCAATCCCTTTTGCGGTAAAGGAAACCTTTGGTCATTGGTAACCAAGCATCAAATGTCTTCTATACATTCTGGCACTCCGCAAACGGATCGACTCTGGTACACCCATAACAATCATCAACTCTACCAACAACATTCATATGAATGAACAATATCAAAGGTGAGGTATTGTGTGTTGGGACAAGTCATATGTGGCCACAAAACACAATTGTTCTAAACCAACTCAATTAAGTTGATATATAACTGGTAAATTCCAACATGGCCCCACTTTGCCTGTGAATAAAGAAATGACAGAAAAATCTAATTCTGATGAGGTTGATACAGAAAAAAATTGAGATTGAATTTCCTTTTGATAAATTTCTGTCCAAAAGTGTCTCTGTGAAAAAGTGCAGCTCTAGCTTTGGTCAATGTTCAAGAATTTTTTTTCCCATGTAGATGAATGGGTTTCACTCTCCTGAAACGTTAGAATTGGACACTGATGTGTCTATGAGAATGACTGTTGTAGATGTGATCCTGAATTTTGGTGGTAGAATTGCTCATATTTTTGGTTATTTTTTTTTCCTGTTTTATCCACAAAAGAGATTTTCTTTCATATATGTATATCGTCATAGAGCAAATATTTGTTCCCATGGCATACCAACATGGGGAGAAGTGAGTGAGGATATGTAGTTTCACCCCTAAAAATATTTTTCCGCTCATCGGGCGAAAAACGTCACTTTTCGTCCCTCTGCGCTGAACGAAATTTCCGTTTTTCGCCTTCGGTGAACGGAAAAATAGTATACGCACCTCG
>JABMBR010013515.1:0-34346 GCA_018881525.1 Meteorus sp. PSUC_FEM 10030008
GAATATAAGTTCTATGAATTTTGAAAATAAACACCAATGTGCTAGGAAATATGCTCGTGTTAGTGGAAGTAGTATGAATATTTATATCATAGCATTGCTGTGAAAAATCAACTAAATCAGCTAAATTATCAGTTATTGTATGATAATGACGAACTGTCTTTTTTTAAATGCGGCTCGATCGATGATTATCCGCTCAAAGATCATGCAAAATTTCACTCATTTGAACGATCTCTTCCATTACATGAAAATAGTTTTAATATTGTCAATTATTTTGAATGGATCGGCAATCACAGGGTCAAGCCGAATTCTATATTAGTAATGCCTTCAGAAAATGGTCCTGAATTTTACAACGTTGAATTGATCATAAGAAATAAAAATAATGTGAATGATATATTTATCATCACAGCTCAAGTTGTCTGCGAATTTAATGACCATTTTCAAACATTTGTAATTGGTAATCGTTTAGAAAATTTCACTTGTATTCCAGTCGAATCATTTGAAATATCTAAATTCACTAATGTCGTTAATATAAATAATAAGCAATATACATAAAAAAATGGATTTAAATGTTTTCATGCTTCTTTTCGTAATTGAACTATTAATTGTAATAATATGGAAACACCTTTGTAGAAAATAATTATGAAAAATTGCAGTGTTTATTATTTCCATTTTATAAAAGAAAATTCCTTCATAAATTGAAAAAAAAATATATTTTCATGATATGGGAATAATTCCTATACTATCATGGAACAGTTCCTATACTATCATGGAACAGTTCCTATAATATTATAGGAATTGTTCCCATAATTATATGGGAATAGTTCCCATAACGACCTGGGAACTGTTCCTATAATGGTATAGAAACTATTCCTATAATTTTCTTTCCGTGTAGAGAGTTCTTGAACACATGAAAACAATGGAAGCAAATTGAAGAAAAAACCTCAACAATAACCTCAATTCTCTCTCTACAAAATTCTAAAATAAAAGCAAAAGCAGTCTTTAATTAAACTTTCATTCATTAAATAATCCCAACGAATTCTCGCAGACAGTGACTAAAACTATGAATGCGAACGAGCATATAGATAAGACTTGCAACGGCGCGTTGGATTGTGTTTGGATTCATGGAATGGACAGACATACATACAGGTATCTATACATAGATACACGACGAGAACGAGGAAGCATTGGAAGCGAGAGGCAGGAGCGCATATACCAGAATCCAACCAGATAAGTTTACGCCGCCCAACACGGTACGAGGAAACGCAACAGAGGGAGTCAGGACTACGGAGTAAGAGGAGGTGGGATCACGCGCGCTTCTCGTTAAGATTAATCCCAAGCGTGGATAAAGCAGGCGTTGAATACATTAGCTGTTGAGTATAAATAAAGTTAAATTTAAGGGCAGGGCATCAGCAATGTCGGAGAGTCGAGGGCGCCCAGGTAAAACGGCTCCTGGTTCCATGATGCAAATGTATATATGTGGATGTTTATATATAATGTATATAGTATACACATCAGAATGATAAGGGGAAGCACAAACCGAGAGGAAATAGTAGAAAGACAGAGAAGGAAAACAGAATGGAGTGTATAATTATCGTTGCGCAAGTTGCCGTATAGTTGTGCGTTCCGTTTGGTTCCAGTCTGTCAGCTTGAATTATACAAGTTGCTGAGGAAGATACAAATTAGGTGGCTACACCCTGCGGGGCATCGTTGGCAGACATTTCCACGCGGTTCGCGATAAGCGATGATTTGCAATCAGTATATTTCCATATTTCAAAAAATATATTTAATCATTGTGCTGAGTGGAAATTTCATTGTTCTGTGAGAAATTAGAATTTTGCATGCAGTCATTGGTCTTTATACGGAATTATAATTCTGATATCATCCTGGAAGATTTCATTGTGGAGAATTGATGTTGTTCTGTTCAATCGTGAGAAGTGTCTGAGTTTTTATTGTTACCTTAATGAATTCAATTCATTCGTTTCAGTCCTGCGAAAATTTTCTTATGATAATTAATAAAAATGGCGACTAAGAACTCACATGTTAAGCTCAAACACTAATCGATGTCGTCAGTTGCTGATCCAATGACATTAATTCATGCAAACCATTCACATTTTCACTGAATTTTAACACGACTTCATATCAAATTCCTTCGGACGTTTCCGTGCATTTATTTTCCGAAATTATCAATGAACTCCTACGAGTTTTAACTGCAGAAATTTTCATGAAATTGTATTATAATTAATGATCAACAATTTCATTGAATATGATAGAGAAAATTAGTCGAATGTAACAGACTTTGCAATCAGATAATGAATATTCATATGCGAAAGAAATTTGTAATAAATTTAAAATCTGAGGCGCTAACGAAACTTCTCTGATGCGACTTGACACAGAGTGACTAATTAATCGACGATAGCCTTTCACCACATAGAGTTATTAATGTTCGTGAAACTAATACATGCGCCGTAGTGGACCATTAAAACGCCATGAGGGGAATTTACAAGTTGCGCGCGGACGCCAAGTTTACGATGTTCTGCCATACAAACATGCATACGCCCTCCTGTGCTGACCGTATACCATACGATACATAACGTCACTCTTTTAGCAACATATAAATACATTCATCCATATGTATAAATATATACTTCTATACATATTGAGTAACAACGAAGGCGGTGGAGTTTGTGGACACCCTTTTCAGTTAACAGCCCTTCAGTACGACGAATCAAGTCACACGTCTGATGAAAAATATCCGAATTATTTATTGTTCATGCTTGGATGAGAAAACAGAAACCTTGGAGTTATTGATATTATTTGATTTATTGTTTCTTCAACTTTCTTAATTGATGAACGATTTTTCTTTTTGTTATTCATCATGGTCGAATCAGTTTTGATTAATAATATTAATTAGAAAATTTTGTAGTGGTACGAAAAATTGGTTTCCACTATTGATGGACTGTAGACATCTAAACATTCAGTAGTTCACAATATTCCAATGCATACAAAATTCATCCCCGAAAAGTTGATCATGTTCTCTGATATATTCCACGTAACAATAAATTTCAGTCGATTGAATGACAAATTTTTAACGAACTTTCCTGTATCGTAAGATAGAACGCAAGAATTTGCGAAGCCGAATTCAAAACGATGGACTGTAATCAAGAAATATTTTTCTACCACTGAGTTGTTTATTCCCCTCAATTTTCATTGTCCTCCATCTTTGAATTATTATGAATATCCAACTGTTACATCCCCTCGCAATAATCTGAGAGCAACGAATTTTTCACCCAGATAATTCCAACGATTTATTTTGTGAGAGAATTCGTGTTAGATCTGTTCACATCGCATTTCAAATATATTCCCGCGTTACTAATTATGCAAAGTTATTTCTTTATGAAATATCTACCTCATGTAAATTCTCTCAAATTGTAGAGATAGCGTTCGTGCTATTAGTAATAAGCGAATAAACACCAACGTGAATCTCAGGTGTTAGTGAGATGGCACGAAGTGACCGCAACGATATCGGAATACTCGCACGCCTCTGTTAGAAAGAAATAAAAAAAAAATCCCAAGATAGAACATGGAGATGAAGGAGAGGGAAATAACCAATACAGATAGAGCGTGAAGCAACTAGTAGCCTTTACACAACAGAAATGAACGTGTTATTACCTGCTCATGTAAGTAAAATAGAAAAAAAACACCACACTATGGAAATAAGGTTAAAGAGTGTCGGCGGTGAATTTGAAGAGAGGCGCCAGAGAATGAAGAAAAAAAAACATTTATAGGAGGCACGAGGGAAGTGCAATGGTGTACAATGGTCTATGGGATGGAAACAATGACATCCTGGTTACTTGCTATGCAAGCTGACGCGTTCCATGCTCTGTCGATATTGTATTGATGTTTGTGTGAATATGTCTGTATGAGTGAGTGAAAAGTATTGGGAAAAAATGCAAACGGAATGAAATCAAGAGAGAAAAACGAAATTTGGGTGCTGTAGTTAAGAATCAATCGAATTGAGGGAGTAGGTCATAAACTACGGGAAATGATTAATATGACTCAGCAAGATGACAGGTCATAATTCATATCGGTTTAATTGTCATTTGTGTTTGATAAATTAGCATCGGGTTTTATTTCTTTGTTCACACAATTCGAAAGTCTTTCTGTCAATTCAATTTCTGTTGATATTTGATGAACATAATTTTTGTATTCGATTCATTTTGAATATAAAGAAAAAATGGAGACATTTCAAGTCGTAAGGATTCATCAACAGTTGTTTTGATGATTATTAGCAACTTCATTGATTCAACTTGGATGAGTTATGCTAGAAATCTTAATGTTCACTCGTCTAACTAAAAAGATATTGACAATATTCGACAGTCTCATTGTGAGTATTCTGATACAATTATTGTCACATGTGAGGAAGAAGAAACCGTCACTTATTAATTATTCGATGAATTACGATATAGATGTGACGACACCGACGACCGAATGGAACGAAGCAACATCATGAAATATTTGCGCATCCGTACTTGACGAAATTGAAGAATGCAGAAGGATATTAAAATCGAATGATTTGTTTGTTGATCATAAACAAATTCAATCGGGGAATTTCAGCTGTTGAAAGTTTTTGGCAAATGTATTTATTTATACTTGATGAATTTTCCTCCTAGTTCTCAAAGACGTCCAAAGATCCAATGTGAAGTTATGTGCATGTATACAAACCGTACAATGCTCTGAAACGTGTGTGCTGTCAAGTGCCAAGAAAATGTCACCTTTAACCAATTGAAACTATTAAATTTATTTTCAACTCTACAGTGAATGTGTTTTGTATTATGGGAGTTATTCATGTTGAAATTTTTCATCCGTCGTACTTTGTATGCGAAGCTTTTTCTCTCACAGCCCAAATATTTTGGACAACAATGCGCACACAATGACAGATATCAAATTGGAAATGAACATACATCTACAGGGATTTTATATACCGTTTCAGTTCACATGTACGTATGAATATATTGGGTGACTTATATGTTTTTGAGATATATATTGAAAGTACGCGCTTCCTGGAATATGAAATGAGAGACCTCACTTCTTTTTCGTCTCACTTATACATTTTATTTATTTATTTATTCATTCATTTATTTCATTTTATTTCTTTTTTTTCTTCCTCAGAGCCGCTCGCATTATAAATGCGACTGACCCAATCGAGTCGAGTGAACGCCCGTGTGGAATTTCATTCGCTCCATATTTTCCTGTCATGTGAAACGTGTGTACGTTCGTGTATGTATGGAAGTCTCGTTGTGCAGCTTTTTGAACATTTGCTTTTATAGCATTCGATTATTGTGCATAATATAAATTCGGTGGTATTTTTATGTGATGTACGTTATGTTTATGTGAATGCAGACAATTTTTTTTCTCATGCATTGAATGATATTGCAGAAATTTATTATGCATTGCGAATATTGAATGTTAGTTTGGTAATTTACTCCTCTGTCATTCTCAAGTTGGCTTTTGTTTGCTGCTTTATCTGCTGTATTGTGATATTTGAAAATTCCTGAAGAGAGTACTAAATGAATTGATAAACCCACGAATGGTCATTGAATGGATATGAGAAATAAATTATGAGGGATGTCATTGCTCAATATGATGAGAAATATTGAAGAAATTGTGAAAGAAAATAGAAAATTGACAATATTTATTAGAGATATCGCGCATGGACATTCTGAGTTGATCAATGATGATCTGACATAATGGATGAGAATGAATACATATGGTGATATAGGAGTGGCACTGTACGTTGGGCACCACGTACATTATTGAAATATGTGATATAACTGAGTAGGCAGGACAGACGTGAGGCATCAATATTGATGATAATAATAAATAGAACAATGAAACAATAGTCGTAAGATGATAATGACCATGTCGTAGATTAATAATTATTATAATCAATGACAATGAACACAATTGTTAGCAACAAGTGAACTTTTATCGATGAAGTTTTTGAGGAAAATGTTGAATAATTAATTCTTGTTGAGTCAAAT
This sequence comes from Meteorus sp. PSUC_FEM 10030008, assembly GCA_018881525.1. NCBI lineage: Eukaryota > Metazoa > Arthropoda > Insecta > Hymenoptera > Braconidae > Meteorus > Meteorus sp. PSUC_FEM 10030008. The sequence continues at coordinate 6,042 of JABMBR010013515.1, forward strand.
TCGTATATTTATAAACTCAATGACGGGATCTCATCTGATTTCAATTCGGAATGCATCATTTCATCAGAAATTGTGTATAATTATTGACATTGAATTTTTACTTCATCGTCCATAATTTCCAAATCTATCAGCAACATAAGCAAGGACAAATCAGCATCAACAAATTCAAAGAAATATTTACCATTCTCACTCGCATTCTTCTTTCATTGTTAAACAGCAACGAAGAAAACTCATCAACGCTGAACCCATGACAATGAACAGTAAAAAATAGAAAAAAACACATAAATCTCATCAGATGTGGTTTTTATTACTACTTCCGTGATTATTCTCATTCTACAAAGAAAATAAATGAAAAAACCTCTCATATTTTGTCCTCCATGATATTCACCCAGTAGTCAAAACGAGGCGTCGAGTGATGAATACAAATTTTTGAATTTTGTCTTTTAAATGAGAAAGAAAAAACGCAGACATACAAATCGGAGAACACGAGTGTATAACCACACAAGACGAAAGAGCCCTTGACTTCCACTTTTATTTTTTTTTCTTCACCCATAAAAGTCCATATATTCTTATTAGTCAGAAACTCGCATGAATCTCGCAATGAAATCTGACGAATGCCGATCGATATCACTCCACGTCACCAGCATTAAACATGTGCGGTTAGATATATATTCAACAAGCGAATAAATATTCGTATCTCATTGATATTTCTATCATATATTCTATCGAGTATAACGTTATAACTCCAGAGAGCAAGCGGAATCGAGACTTCACGTGTACATAAATTCTATACGTCTACAGAGTAACCTATAACGTATCAATAACTCGAGGGATCTCAATAAAAAATGAAAAAAAAAAAAATAAATAAGAAGAAGAAACGTAAGCCCATATGGTTCCCCAACTGTATTCCATGCTCTTCTTCCAATGTATGGTCATAAATGAAATAAAATGATATTTTTGATGATAAGAAGTTGGCAGGGCGGGAAAGCCACGTTATTGAGGGGTTAGTGAGCGCAAAGTGAGAAAGGTATAGTGGGTGATGGTTTGGCTCTCGGGGAAAATAGACCGAGTACTCCATCACGTTTCCGTCCATTCGGGTGATTTCAGGATAGAGCCTACCATACGTCACTCTGACCCCATGGTAGAGTGGTACTTTTTCTGTTACTCCTCTTGGTCGATGTGAATATATTTCAAGTATGAATATTGGTCAATAATCTTGAAAGATATGCGTCAAGTGTTTCTTTTGGCACTTTTTTGGGTTCATGAATGATTATGATGATGACTATATGAAAAATAATTCCGTCATGAATAACTGATGAGAATGTAGACCATCAGATTTCGTTCATTAATTCTTTGCTTTTATATGTGATGGAGTCAATTTCTATTCACGTCCGAAATCGAGTCAGTGGTTATAGGAATTTTCATGTTTCATTCGATTTGGTAGAGTTGGGAAAATTCAACTCTCGATGTTTAGAGAGATACAAGAGAAAGTGATGATACTTCCGAATAATATTTATAGTGTCGTACATTTGTCTTTTAATCACAAAAACGTCTTGTTATTGATTGTTGGACATTTTTCAATATCGGAGAAGATAAACGAAAGGAAAGTTTGAACAGTCAATAATATTTATGAATCATGCACCAGTGCTGGATCAGAAAAATATTTTTCGGGACACTGTGAATCCAGTGAGGCGACTGGATTGTTTCAATTTCTGATTATTCTACAGATTTATTCTCCTGATAATATAAATAAATAATGAAAAATGATGAAATGACTCTTTTCTCACAACTTACGAGCATGATGGATAAAACTTATATGATGTTTATGCTTTTTATCTTTTCTTTCCACGTCGCAAACTCTTGGTGGACTATATATATCCATATATCCCTCTAACCTACCCCACTACACAGATATGATAGGGGAAAATATCTGAGCTTGGACAAAGTCCATTACTCTTTATCTAGAGCAGAGTCACCAAAATATTAGGCTCTATATAAGCGTCAAGATGATGCGGCAGTTATATGGCTATTTATTGTTTGTGTGCTTCAAGAGAAGAGTCATAACAGAAAATATCCGAATATTTTGTAATGCACAAATGAACAAAAAAATTTTATTTCAAAGGAATATTTTCACCTCTCAATTTACTGGGGAAGATTTTTTCTTCTTTCGACACATTTTATCCATTTTGGATTCATTTCAATAAAATATTCTGCAGAATTTCGTCATAATTGTCAATGGAAATTCTTTCTATGAGACCAAAAGCCAAATTTCTTTTTCTCTATCCTTCAATCCCCATTTTTTTTTTACCATATCCGAATATTTTTTGTTCCCAAAAAGAGAACAATCACTTTTTTAAACGAAATTCAATGATTGAAATGTCAGAATTGATGGAACAGTTCTATGAGAAACATTCCCAATGTTCGACCACTTCGAACTCCAGCCAATTTTGTCCATCGATCAATTAAAGAACATATAAATTCTGAACAAATATTGTGTTACCAATAATTTTCCTACATGCAAAAAACTTCATAAACACCGTTCACTCTTTGCGATTCCAACCTCGACTATCCGTGGAATTTACCGTTGAGTATTAGCGGTATTATTTCTCTTGTACTTCAAAGCTGAGAACATGCTGAATTCCAGGCATTAAACTACATATGAGAACATTATCCGGTACGGAAAGAAAAAAATGTACGGACACGAAACCGAGACTTTATACTGGTTGTGCACCTGTACAACATCGCGTCTATTATTTCAATAAGTCACTGTGGCCCATCCGGATTTCAATGGTTAGAAAATACACCAAGAGAGGAAGCAACATTTCCTGGGTGCTCGAACGTTATTGTTGGTAACGAAGAACACGTCGATCTAATGCACAAACCATGTTGAAGTCATTGACAGGGCGTTGCTCATGTCCCCCGTTTTGACCCCGATAATACGCGGCTTCCTATATATGTTTTTCATATATATATGTATACGCACATATATACATAAACGTCCAACTATCTTTCATGACAAAACGCACATATTGAAACAGTGCAAATGTGTTGCGACAGCTTTCAATGTCAAGTAAGTACAAAATATCTTCGAAGAGGATGTTGGCATGTTGATGAATTGCACATTCAGTGCTTTCTGCACCTGTGAATGGTTTCATTCAGAGTGGGCACTTACACATGTATTTATCTGCATGCATCACTCTTTGGTTGATGATGATAATGACAAACGGAAATAATTACTGCGATTCGTCATGGGAATTCTGATATTTATTTTTTTCCATTTGTGATTGTCATTCATTCATATGAATATTTTATATTTTTGGGTTCACCGAAGGAGCTATGTATGATGAAATAAAGATAATTTCACATGAACATCTGGTCCAGGATAGAAGTGGAGTGAAATTCGATACAATTGGAGGAATGTTGATCTAAATATTTATCATTGAAAAATGGAATACGCGTGTTTGGATTTCATCCAGTGTGAATTTGATTGAATGGTTTTTAGTTTGGAATTCTGGGTTGTGGTACCGATGAAATTCGGACATTTGAATGTGAACACAAAGAATAGTTGACCATCATTCTTTGTATTATAAGATGGGAGAACTTGCATTTCTTCTGTAAATAATTGAACGAATTAATTTCGTTTTGTTTTAGGGAAGAAAGAAAAAATCGTTGTTTCCTCAAGAATGATCCCTGATCACTTACAAGATCGGATCTAATCCAATTTGTGTCATCATCCAAGCAGGATTAAAGTTTCAATGTGGATTCTTATCCATGTTATTGATGTATTCTTAGATATTCAATTATTCATCCAGAAATAAATAAATCGGTTTGAGCTCAATCAATTTTCCGAAGCCGTAGATTGACATTGTCGTTGTGGCATGTCAAAAAAGGTGAAGTCCAATTACAAGACAATTTATTTTATACTACCATTGTGTAGTCTTTGGAATTATATTCGCCTTTAACCAGTCGCTTTCAACAGTCTTTGGCCTTCCTGGCAAAAATAATTTTAATTATGACCACCAGTATCATTTAATATGCTAAAACGATTGTGAACAACCAACCATTTAGTTATCTTCTCTAAAAAATACTGAGCCGTCATAATACCACACATTCCAATTAATTTCATTTTTTAATGCATCTTAATGTCATAATATTGATAATGGTGAAGAAAAAGAACCTTAAATGTTTGCAAGTCCAATGCAGTTGCGAACGTTATTCTGTGCACGTGCGCAGGTGAAGATGAAATATCTGTATGATATCAGTTACATCGCCAGCGGGGGTTTAGGTGTTAAATGAATGAGGGAGGTCAAATGTAGTCAGGTGCAAGAATATGAATAAGGATGAGCATGCGTAAGCATTGGAAATTTTATTGTGGGTGGTTATTCATTTGTACATGAGTTTATATTTTAATTTTCTGTTTTTACATTATTTATTTGGCCTCAGGCGCCAGGTGCATTGTAACAGTCATTCAAATTCCACATTCATTTTTTTCCACTTCTCATTCTACATCGTCAATTAATAATAACCAGGAAATGTGTGGAACCATTGGCATTCGATTTTATTCAACCGGAAGTTTGATATATATATTTTTTTTGTTATACAATAATACACTGATCGTCTAATGACTTTTATAATGTTAGGAGCGTTTTAAACGAATGACATTGATACGATATTATGACACGGTGGAGAGGTAGCAGACATGAAGTCAGCATTTTGTGAAAGAGAACAAATTGCCGGTTTCCGTTGGGTCGATTGACCGAGCGACACACTGGAGCGGACGAGGCGTGCCAGCCATTTATGAAGCTGCTACGCCTTGGCGAATCTATTTGGTAAATCCACAACCATCGTGCGCATCACAGTCACGACCGTACTTGGACTGCGTAATTTCATCGTTTATCGGAATTAGCCAGTTGTTAGCATTTTAAACGAGAAAAAAAAATTTAATGATAAAAATGAATAGGTGTACAATGTGTGTACAAGTTACCAGTCTCAACGTTGATGGCAAACTGATGAGCATCATTCAAATTGAAATGTCTATAAAGTCCAGAATTAACTTGCAAAAAAACAGCCTGTCGACACAAAATTGTTTGATTAGAGATCAAAAGTCAAAAGATTTTGGCAATTCCACTTTATCCAGCTCAATCTTTGGAAGTACAGTCAATTGTCCAGTTCACCCTGTACATCCACACCTCACAATGTCTATTTATATATGAAGAATCATTTGAAGTATAGAGACATATATGTGAATATATACAAACTCACATCACAAACACCCAGCGACATATATGTATGGAAAGGGATATAATATAATCGCGACACGTATCGCGCGTGTCTGCAAAAACATATTTTTCATCGCGTTCTGGGAAGCTGTCGCTTATTAAGGATTGGATGGTGCGATGCACCAGACACCCGCATCAATTTCCGAGTAAAGCAAACGTGCGATGAATTTTCACTCTCAAGACATTCTTGAAAGTTAACGAGTTATAACCCTAAAGTAATACATCGGTTCCCACGTGTATTAACATGTCACAACGCGCATTCAAAACTTTAATATACCACGTATGAGTATATGAAAGACGGATGGGCCAAGTAGGATAGCCCACTTCCTGTGTGCATTACCCTCTCTGCGTATATCCAATGTCCTCTCTTTGACCAATAACAAAACCATATACGTATGTGTTATTATTGCCACAAAAATTTTTTCAATTCATGGGCTGATATATAAAAAAGAAATTTGAAGATATCAATGTCATTCGATAGGATCCCCGGATACTTCATGAGTGTTATGATCATCGTGGTGAACCTTCTTATCCTGTTATGGATATTTTATTATACCAACTTGTTTTCCACTTTGTCTCTTTTTCCGTTTATTTACTCATTTTGGATTGAGGAATGTGAGACCAAGAGACTTCATTGGATGACAATTTCAGGTCAAATAAGATTTTATTGATCAATGCTGTGACAGTTTTATTCAAATAATAGTGACCATCTAGTTCCCGTCTTTTTCACTTGTCATTTCCATAGCGAAGACAGAGAACATTGTCATGAGAGAGTAGTGTTGTTGAATAGTTTTAACGCAAGATATTTCAAGTTGCAATGAAAATTTGATTCGTTTTATATTTGATATAGAAGTGCTATGGAGTGGAATCTTTGGAAAACAGAAAATTTCATAGAAAAACTAGAGTTTTCATCACCTTGGAGTGATACTGCATCAAGCAAACATTGGAACTATTGGATGAGAGTGTCTCTCAACACATTCATTGTCTAAATTGGATGATCAGTTTGACAAGTCGTCAGGAGTAAATCTCCCGAGTTACTAAATACCATAAAAAAATTGGCATCAGCAATACAGAAAATATCAGAAAATATTTCTTCACTTTATTGAAACAAAAGAGGCCAATTAACTACATAACCACAAGATCACATCAACAAATTGCATCATTCATATAATAATAATTACATCATACATCTCTACAAAACACAATTAATCAAAATTAACTTCACAACACACATTCGTACAATTTCCGTGATGTGGGCGTGCGCTTTTGCAATAAGAATATAATTATATGATACCAACTAAATTACAAACGCTACTCTACACATATTCCATATCTATTCTCACCCACGAACCCATCACACAAATAACCAACAACATGAATCGAAATATTCATCAAATAGGTGATGGTTGAACTATCAACCGGAAGCTACACTGCAGGTGGGCATAAAGTCTCGATAAAATCATCTAAGTTTCTTTTACCTCGTGTGTCTCAACGTCACACTTGACGTTTTGCGGTCCTAACTCAGTCTACAAAACGCAACACAAACACACACACTCAAACAATTATCACATAATATATCACAAACATAACACAATAACAATGTGATATTCATCACCAATGTGCTATGGTTTTGCCATAGTTGATGCAGAGTTGCAACTCTACATGTGTTACAAAAGGTGAAAGCACTGCACCTTATTCAACTGTTTCATTGGTTGATGGTGACTGTCTATATATTTATATTCTGCATGTACATATCCATGTGTAAAAGTGTACACAATGGTTTGAGATGCCCCTTTACTCCGCATAATACTGACATTTATAACGCAGACATATCTACCCCTTTTACCTCGTGTAAAAACATCATGAGAGCGCGAGAAACTATATCACGCTCGCGGGCGTTTCGACGCTTATCTATATAACAGCACACGTGAATGTATAATAAGCGGCAAACAGGGTTTCGTGTACGTTTTATGGAGTTGTTTGTGTGTGAACGTGTGTGTGGGAGTGTACGGAAGTGCGCGGGTGGATGTGCGATGATGGTGCGGCACCGGCGTTGAGCCAATGTTGAAGTTGCGGCTGTCTTAGAGTAAAGAAGGCAGCAGCAACCCCTTAAGGGTATAAACTGCGCGTTGCGCGTGGATGTGTATATGTAGTGTTTGATCTATGATCTTCCGGTGATCTTTATCCAAGTGGTTTTATATATGCGCTTAACGATCAAACTTTGACTTGAGTTAAAGATATGGGTGCGCAAGCATATGTGTAATTAATGTCAGGAATGTTTTCGCATCTTTGTTGGTGGGATTTTGTACTGTGGATGATGATGATTGGGATGGATGTAGGCTCGTTGTTATTATCATTTTTGAAGTTCGTTGATAGTTATGCATTGCGCAGAAGATGATTGAATTTTTCTTTCTTTATACAATTCATAGGATTAATTTATGGTCACTTTGATGGGTGCGAAGAGTTGGATCATTATTTTGGAGTTATTCTGGAATTGAAGATAATGATCAAGAATAATTGAAATTCGTCATTTATTCTCATCATTTTTCTTCATTTTATACGAAATATAAATTGAGATGCTGTTTTTTATTTATTTGATTATCGCCGGGTTCAAATCAATCTTAAACAAAATTTAACGTTGTTCGATATGGTTTGTACCATCATTTACAACTTTTCTCGATAGAATATTGATTTTGTGTGAATAGAAATATTTAGTATGAAGAAGGCAGTTAATAAAAATCCTTTTTGTAATTGACTGCAACAATAACGATGCAGTTTTACATTTTCTTCACGTATGAGATTTTTTATTTTACAGTGTTTGTTTCAAGTACTCGATGAAGGAATTATAAAGCCCAAACTAGATGAACTTAGAATTGGCGCAACCTCATCAAAAAATTGCTTCTCGATGTAAATTATAACAAAAAATAAATTGATATAAAATATTGATCCAACGGACAATATCTGGATTAAGATCAGGTCAAGCTGATCTTAACTAACCCTCCAAATTCATGATATTGATAGAAATCACTAAAATTGTGAGATTCTTTGGATAAAGCGATAATTTTTTATATTCACACGTATTAAAATGGCGAAAATAAAACACTGACCTCTCAATTTAACGGTGAAAATCCTCTATTCTACACAACCCAACATAAATGTTCAATTGTCTGTATACGCGTCTGTTATTTTTCTCCATTCACCTTCAACAATGTGGCCGCAGATACATACGTGATTTGTTTTGACAATCGTGTTTATTCGAGTTAATAACCCACGTTTATTTTGAGTTACGTACACATACGCCTGCGATTTACGACCAGTCATAACAGCCATACCTTCGCTTCGAATTAATATACATCTATGTATATATGTACATATACTCACTTGTGATATTCACATATACATCGTGTCCCCTGTACATTTCACAGTAAATTTTTTCCTCTTCTATATTTCAATTTTTTCTTGCTTACTCTCACACAAAAATTGAAGAATCTTTTTCACTTCTTTACTTAAAATTTTCATTTGTCATATTTTTCTTCCTTTTCCCATCATAGCCTGTGCGCATCCGGAAGGCTTTTAATATAACCAGAGCCAGAATGTCTGTTGAATGTCATCGCACGTATTCGTGTCTGGGATATCTGATTTTGGATGCTTGAAGAAAGAAATAGAAATGAGTGAAACAATAAATGAATATTTTCATATGTGAACATGTTGATGCTATACTTTTTCTGTATGAAAATTATTTATGAACAGGGATACCACATTTAGATATAATTATGGGGGAATTTGTAGTTTCGGTGATGGACATCAACCATGGATGTTTCGGTCCGAGTGTCAAAAGCATGCAGGTGCGAAAAGTCGTCTGTGATGTCCGATGACTGGCGAATCAGGAATGGATAAATGAGTGAGAGAATTAATTGATTTTGTGATGAATATTACAATTCCTACGGATAAATTTGTAATTTTTATTGAATACAATATGAAAAGTCTGTATCACTGTTATGATAATTTATCATTATCTTCGTTTAAATGTTGTTGTTATGTTGTGTTCAATAAAATGTCCAGCAAAGATAAGTAGAAAAATGAGTACTCAGAACAAGGCCTGTAATTTTATTGTTTGTGGTATCTTTCTCGTATGATGAATTCTATTTCATAGGACTGTAAAGAAATTTGATTTTCCTGCATGACCAATAAAAAATTAATGATGATATGTTATCTGAGCTGTCGTGGCCTCATTCAAGGTTCCCACTCGAGTACTGTTTATCTAATGTAATTTGTTTATATCGATTCGATGACCAGTTATATATACTTTGGGAGGAGAATTTTTTCCGAAAATCCGTTGGTGCTGAAGAATTTCCGATAAAACACCAATACGTCAATTGACGAGAAAATTAACAGCACTGTCATAGAATAATCTTTGAAATTCATGTCAAATGTAAAATTCACAAATTTTGGATATACTTCGGTCAATATTATCCATCATTCTGCTCTTCGGTCAATACTATCTCGCTGATGAGCCCCTGTAGAACTGTTGAAGGAAGTCCTTTTATATACTGCAAAATTTCCTGGGGAAATTTCTGCATATCTTTCTCGAATTGTGTCTGCTGATTTTTTACGCTTTTCCGTGTCCAACGTTGGGTCTGTTGCATCGATGAAAAATTGCTGGTACTGTTCTCTGTTGGCATCCCGAGAAGATGATGAACAAGTGAAAAGGTTCAAATTTTTGGATGAGTTCAGCAAATTCATTTTTAAGACATTATGAACCTTTTGCGCATACTTGTCCCAATTTCCGGACAAATTCATTGTGACAGTTAAAATTTTCGACTTGATATATTTGTGTAGCTCACGTTATACATTTTCAACCATTTTATATTGATCGTTACGTTTGTTGAGGCTCCTAAGATAATCTCTATAATAGCTGCCGCCGGTATTCTGAACGATGCTGAATTCGACGTTCACTTTCTTAAATTCCCAAGGAAATTCATGACACTTTTCTGCCCACATGTTCTAGAAAAATTTGTCATTTCATGAGTAGCATAGAGCAATCAGCGCGATAGACACCACCAAGAAAAATGGGCGTGCAATCATTCCACGCTTGGGATTTGTTAAATAGTTTCGTCAGACAATTATGCAAAACTGAGATTTCGCAGCACATAAATTCGTCATGCAGAATATGAATCTCGCATCGAAAGTTGTGCAAGTTTCAACATCACGGTATTACACAGTAAGATAAAAATAGCAATAAGTTCGTTTTATATTTGTTCGCAGCAATAAAAATTAATTTTCCCACTTTTTATTGTTTTTCTTAATTTTGTCCCGAACTCATCAGAAGTCAACTGCGTTGAACGTCAGCCTTTATATTCGAGTCAAGCCACAATTTTTTTAGAGTGTGTATGACGGGTAAACTGACGTGTAGTAACTCCGAAGTTATTTCGAACATATCAATACTTGGATTCTGATAATATCGAGAAACACGTTCACTATCATATAATACATAACAGTACTGAAATAGTACTCAAGATGTTGAGACAAATTGTGATTCTTGTTGTCACAACTCTCATTTCATTGGGAGAGACACAGATAGTAGAAGTACCTGTTGAACAATTCACTCGTGCCGATGTAAGAAACAAATTTATTTACAAAAGTCCCCGTATGTATGAAGAAAATTCTGGTTCATTATTGTGGAGACAATTTATTAACGACTCCAAAACTCACCTTTTTTCTCGTTGCAGTATCTTGGATTGTGACATGTCATTCGTGAGATGGCACCTCGATCCGCTTGCTTTCCAGTCATTGATTGTGCATCTGTCATTGTGACGATACGTGGCTACAATGATTGGAAATTTTGACAAGAAGATAGAAGATGGGAGAATGCTAATCTCAAGCACAGAGTGGTCCCTGGAACAATGCAACATTCCATGATCCATCTCAAATTGAATCCGAATGAGGGTGAGTAAGAAGAACAGTCATGTTCTTCATTTTTCATTCAAGAAAAAATTTAAAGAATTTGGTCAAGAAAATGATCTTGAAATATGTTTTGATACTCCACACTGTCAAAAACAGAAAATGGTCGACTTTAAAAAGCTTGACAATAGTTTTTATGGGTACTTTCGGAGAGTACCTGCTTCAATATTCAAATAATTTTTCAGATGATACTGTTCTGACTGTCAGGAGATACAACAGCGGTGATGATTATCTTGAGAAAGGAGAACCGATTATTATCTCGCACTAAAACTGCATCTCCTGAAGCAATACAGGCATTTAGGCGCATCGCGTCGAATTAGAACATGTTAGCGATTCGTTACTTCTGATGGTTGTTAGAACACTGATTCCCTTTGATCTTTTTTTTTCATATCTTATTATATTGATAAATTGTATCAGCAGACATTCTTCTCCAATATTGCGTTGCTATGCACTTGGATTCTGCCAATTCAAAGTAGTTTTGTGTTCAATTGTTCAATTGGTACTGCTTCTTTCTATATATTAAGTCATGAAACTAAAACAGAAATGATTGAAATGTATAGCAGGTTTTTTTTTAAACTATATTCCGTGATAAATAATGCACTTTCCTTCACATGTATTGCGATGTGTTTACGATTCCTTACTTAGTGGATTGAATTGAAAATACAAAGTTTGCGGCTATCACGAGATGGCCAGTGCTTAGGTTCATAATTATTGTGCAAACGTTGGGTGGAGGTTATGTATCAATGATTGCACTACTACAATATACATGTCACATTCTATTGTATTAATTTGTAATAATATTCTTGGAATTTCTGTATTTCTATCCTTCATCATACGTGTTTTATTCATGTATGTATGTGTGACATCACAATGAGTTGGTGAGACTATCAGTATCGAAATTGAAAATGAGGCTGATTCAATATGAGATATTTTCCACACAACAGTTACACACATCAATTATGAGTCGATGTGGAGTATCTATTGGAAAATGTTTGCATAATACCCAGTACAAATTAACAGGAGAAACACGAAGAGATTGGGTAAAAGTTTGTATGACGTTGACAAAGATTTTTACTCGAAAAATATATTTCCCATGGTTTGTTCATCAGTGTCCTCGTGGAATGCTGGAGATTTGCCGGTACAACTTAGATAGATGTTGAGTGACGATTTCAGTTTTCGATACAATTCCCTATGAGTAGGATTGGTATGGATTCCGAAAATTGGTGCGACGGTGATGATTGGAGCCACAGTGAAGATTTTAAGCAGAGAAGGTTTTGAACGCCAGCAAAAATATTTATGCAAAATTATAGACATGGAAATGAAATGAAATGCATCCATCATGTCCTATCATCGAGAAAGACCACGTACGTTTTGCTCTCACATGAAATGAAAATGATCGAGTGTGTAGCATATATATATACATACACATACACAAGAAGATTTATATAACTAGTAGATATAAATCGCATTGATTTAACCACTGGGTTATGAAAGAGTTGGCTGATCGACTGATTACCGACTATCGTTCGTGAACATCAAAGTCCGACGAGGATTGTCTATAACTTTTCATTTTCGTATCACCTTTTTTATCTTTTTCATATAACCGACGATTTAATATTCTAATAGTGACCTGTCGGGGCGCGCGGATGCTTTCACTGTCATCCATACCCGTATATATGCATGTATATGAGTATATAATGTTCTCGTCAAAATAAATATATACACAAAAACGTATCTATGTGAATTTAATAGCTCTGGAGTCTACTTTGTTGCCGTGAGAATTTGCCTCATCTTTGATAATAATTATTCCACCAAGAAAAAAGAAAAATGGAGAAAAAAATGTATGAGATGTTTTGGTAAATATTCATATCCTAGTATGTGTGTGTGTGTGTGTGTGTGTGTGTGTGTGTGTGATTCGTTTTTATACGCCTGTGTATACGAGAACAGGAAATTATATAAATGTTCAGTTGCACAATTGTTAAATTCTACAAAAATTATTTGATTTGGACTTTTATTCATTTCTACCAATGTGTAATTATACGTGAGAGTAAATAAAATATTTCATTACAGCTGCGATTGTTCTCAAATCTATCAGAACAAACAAAATTTCGTAGAATTGTTTCGTTCTTCAACACCCTTTGAATATTTTTTATCTAATTTTAATTTGAATTTTTTTCGTATCTATTTTAGTAAGAAATGTCAAAACTAAAAATGCAAAAAGACCCCTTGAATGAAATCTTCACTCACATCATTGTGAATGAAATCGATCGATCATCTAATTAATATTTTGTCTTTGTGTTATTCGTAAAAATAAATCCGAATTTTTCTGTTCATTTTACTGATTGTGAATATAATTTTTCTCACAATGTGTGGTTATTTGATATGATACATAACCTGCAAAGGGCATCATATACATTTCAGATGAAACCATACATGAAAGTGTACATATACTATTATATTTATCTGTACATATGAGAATTGTCGAAGCGATGAAGTAAATGCTTGAGGGCGAGGTCGTACATATCGTAATGTATATGATGTGGAGTATGGAAGAGCTGGTGATATGCGAGGCGCGCACGTCAAAAGTATATAAACTCACTCATATATATATACATATATATTACGATACAGTTGTATATATATATATTGATGTGTATATGTGAGGGCGCGTGGAAGGTGAAACGTTGACAGTGAGGGTGTGGGAGAGGAGGGCATCTGCCTGACAATTAAACGAAGCCTCGGAAGCCCACGAAGGCAAGCGGCCACCGAGCAGTCAACAGCTGCGCATCTGAATACTAATTTGAAATGTTTATACAGTCTCGAACACGCGCGCGCCCCCGCTAGTTTGCTCCTGGCGTCTATTTTATTTTCATGTATAAAATACTCTGGAATTTTTCAGAATTGTTAATTGAATAATTTTTGATATGAATTGTGACAATGGTTGTATTGGCTCAAGCATTTTCTAAGGATTCTTCAGATGTTAATTATGTTCATGATTTTTCTCAGCAATTTTTGAATGTGTAAACTGATTGTGAATAATTTTCAAGAGGAATATTTCACAGAAGTTACGACATCATTTGTTAGACAAAATTTCTGACGAGTCGATCAAATGTTTCACGATAATTATTGGGATTGTCTCAATGTCAAAAGGAAAGACGTATCAAATTGCTGTATTGTATCAATGGGCAAAGGATGACAAAGAAATAAACAGCGTATAAACTACAAAAAAGAAGTTTCTCATCATTTTATGGCAGAGTTTAGTGCCAATCAATAATAGAGCTGAGCAGTAGTTTAGAAATAATTATTCATTATAAATTCACTTCTTCAGAAATATTTGCAAACAATCTCTCGTCCGAACTCATAAAAATGAATTCTGGGTACTTTTTCTCATCGCAGAACATTGAGGAATTGTCTGCCCACCTCCACGCAACGTCACAAACTGAATTATAAAAATTGAAAAAAATAATCATGTTAATAATCAAAGCTTGAGAGAAAAATTCTATCGTCAATTTAAAAGCAAATACAAAGCGGAGACATAAAACAATTCATTTCGTTGATTTGTCTATTTCCACACGTGATTTTATGGTTGTCACGATGTATCGTTGACAATAAAATTAAAAAAAAGAGTAGCTGACAAAAAGAAGGGGTGTTGTACAACAGAGTGAGAAAGAAGTAGAAAGAGAATGAGAAAGAGAGAAAATAGAAATGAAAAACAGTGAAGGGAACGAAGGGGGATTTTACCCACGCGTCTTTTGTGACATTAAAATGCGCGCGTTATTTGTCGCACAAGCAAATATTTATGAAGTTGTAAGCGTTATTTTGATAAGCGGGCAGAAATTGAGATGAGCTCATGTGAGTACACACTGTCAGATATACATTTTCATATATTTACTCACACACTTACTACCGCAATCGAGTGCTGTGGGCAATGGGTGCCATATACATATTTATATATGAATACATCAGGGTCCAAAGTGCGAATATAAACGCGTCGACGCGTTTCCCCTGAGGCCCACGCTAAGAATTTACTTCTCCTGTATGTATATGTATACCAATATCAATATTAGGGTGGGTTGATACAGTTGGGGATGATGTGCTGTGCATGTGGCTTTTTATGATGTTAGGGAGAAGAACTTTTCAAGACGTTTTCGTTTATGTAAATTCGTGTGTAAATATGTGTTTAATATGTTTATGTTATTTGATTTTAAAGTGACATGGAATGAGATTTTTTTATCACATTTTAGATATCAGACGGATATTATAGCGAAAGAGATAGAAGTGAGGGGTGGATATTGAAAAATGAGTTTTTTTTCTTTTGTGCATGTGCGCCATCCGCTGGGATTATTTCTGGGAGCAACAAAATCTTCTCATGGGAGATTGAGAAGATGACGGAAAACTTCTCCAAGAATGTCACTGTGTTGTACAGAATTACCACATAACACTTTCGAACTGTTCCATCAATCTGTATTTCTCAAGAACAAAATGTCATTATAAATATCCATCCCGAACAAACAACCATCTCAAATAATTAATTCCAGTAATATAAATAAATATTTCAATCTCGTCACACTTTCATGACATGACAAATGTCTTTCAATAAATTTAAAGCGGATCAATATATTTTATGCACGCAGAATCGCAGATTTGTCTCGGTAAGCTGAGAATGTCCACGTGCGGGGTGCAATGAGGGTGAGTAAAATATATGCATACGCGTGTAAAGACAAACATAAATTTTATATATAACAAATGACAGAATCGAGACTCTGAGTTTGTTTAAAATTTCTGCCTTCAGCTGCAAGTTCTCCTCAACATTCTGTTGCATACAGGTTCGAACGTGTCTGAATCAACACTGAAATTGGAGAATAAAAAAAATGGCACGAAGTTGGTGTAGGAGAATAAACGTATAGTATGTACGTACTAACCCTCCATATAGCCCACCCCATTGGTAAAACTACCCCCCTGGCGTTCGGCTAGAAATGGTATACGTTGAGAGGTAGTGCATAGGAACAGAGCCACTGTGGGTGGGTTGAGGGTGCAGAAGGTGAAAAGTGCACGTGTGCGCAACTCACACTTGCACCCCCTATGCACACTCTTTCTCTCTTAGTGCAAGGTGCCACACTGCGATCATTGTGTTGTACACTTGGAGCAACGGTTCATTAACACCACGTACACCACTTCTCTATATTCTAATTTATGGCCAGCGACTTTTTCTTCTTTTCATTTGTTCTATTCAGCCCTATCCGATGTTACATAAATGTTTGGATTCGATACATCCCCATGTGTATGATTGAATAATCTCTGATCAGAGAGACCCTTCGATGATATGAAATATTTTTTCAAAGAACATATTTCGACAGTTTGCAAGATTTCATTAAAATATTTCTGTTGGTTTACTCACATTCGATTGAGACTAAACATTTATTCATTAAATTTTTATTCAGACAGCGAATGGGTGGTTTGATAAAAATCCGGTTGATTTTTATTTCGAATCTTAATTTTAAATTTTAGATTGAAAAAAAAAACAAAAGAAATTTTCTATCAGACTTAACGAAATACTGGTCGTGATGATTATTATGAATAATTCTCAGATGAGATCGACCAATCTTTCAGAATTCTGGTTTTGACATAGTATGGATTCACAAGAAGAAAAAACCATTGACAAGATGAGCAAAGTCAGATATTGAATTATTTTTGGAGAAATAACGTAGAATATTGTCCTCGATAAGAATTAATATCAATGGAACCATAAGAATTGAAGATCTGTTGGTTCAATTGGAAATAATTTCTCCTACGTGATAAATATTTTCTGTGTTCTGTCCAATATATTTCACTCAACTTATATTGCCATATCGGTTTTTTTTTTATTTCTTGGGCTCGTTCCTCCTCATTGTTTTCGTATATATGTCAATTAAATTAATTGATGAGTGGCAGTACGGGTGTTTGATGTTGGTATAAATAATGAAAATATTGATGGTGGTATTTGACGCAATGGAATCTATGATGCCATTCGTATCGATCTGACGATTGATAATCACCATTGAGTAGGTGGCATTGTAATAAACAACATAATTATAGAAACTTGTATCAGTATTGAGTATTATATAGCATAACAGTAGAATAAAAGCGATGAAGAAAAGTACTTTACGAGCAATTAGCGACGTCCAATTGGGGCTGTGAGTTACATGCGTTGTCCATTACCGTTATTCAACGGACGACACGCACGTTAGACGCACTTTGGATGTATCCTGTATATACATATGAACACGTTCCTTGCGTATTTATTCTTCTTGGCGGAAACAAAAAAATGAAATGACATAAGGACTTATGAATTCAGAATTTACTCATGCTAATTATCAAGAAAAAAAATTTCTCTAAACAATTGAAAGTTTTCGACGATAAATGTTTCCAGTATTTGATCATCACGATTTATCAACAATTGCCAACTTGAATCGATTCACAAGTGAGTATTTTGCATCGTGATAGTTTCCAATTTTCAATCTCATCTCCAACTCGTCAGTTGTTGCGAACCATTTTTATTCATACTCGGAGACTTGTGGTTGATTTCAATCATTTATGTCAAAGATGGTTACCATTGACTCCTAATTATTGTCCGATCAACACCGTAGGGAATCAGTAATTACATAATGAATAAAACATATTTTCTTTTTCCTTACATTCATTGTCATTTGAACAAACGAAAACTAAAAATGGAGAATTTCAAGCGATAATTTTCTTTGATACCCATCAATCCACAGTGAAATAGAACGATTGATTTCTAAAAAGTGTTAGGGATATTTTACCATAGAGTTATCGCACTCAATCGTGATCGTGATCGAATGAGTTCCGGGGTACACATACACATTCATAAAGAAGGTTGTATGAGAGTGGTATATATTATCGATCGAGTGAAGAAAAAGGCAATGCACGAACTTGCCACGTTATGTTTTTCTTTCGATATATATAATACTCCCATCAATCGTTCAATCTCTGCTCTTACTCTTTTATGATCGGTTGTTTCTGTATAGTGACACGTGCATAATGTTACAATTGACCATCAATAATGGTTGGTGTATTTTTTTGTAACTTACCAGAATGATTTATATATGACGTTTCACGATATGTAGCTACTTATACATCTCAGCTTCTTATATCCATATTGCCTGCTGTGCGACTGAGTATGAAAAGCGTGTAGGTACGAAAAGTCGTCTGGAATGTCCGGTGACTGACAAATCATGAATAAACGAATGAACAGAAGGATGGATTGATTTTGTCATGAATATTATGATTTCTATGATTGAAATTATAATTCTTGTTCATTATGATATAGACTGACAAAGAATAATTAAGGAGATGGGTTTGAATCGATAAAACAGAGAAACTATGATAAAACTATGAGTGTGGTTCCATACAGAATTGACGGCCGATGGAAGAATGTTTGTCAAATATTCGTGAAGAGCTTTCCAGGTTTTTCACGAATTGCTGAAGGTATCCGGCCCCGAAGCTTATTCGATCTCTGGTCGTGATCAATCAATTCCAAGCAATTTTATTTTATCAACCGAAGAAAAAAGAATTTTAATTTCTTTTTTTTGTTCGAAAACACCGAAAAATAATTAATTTTTCGAAGCTGATTTCTTCAAAACTGCTCGCGTCTTAACTCAAGATAGTATTGTCCGATTCATCTGTAATTCGAAAAAGCTTCTTCTATTTTATTATCGGAAGGATGAACCAAAAATTTCGAAAATTGCGCGTTGATACAGCACTATTTAGGGGTGAATAATGTGGAAAACAATATCCCAAAATTTTGACTGACTTTTCAAATGCTCATTTTATATTGAATTCCAAGATTTTTTATGTGTTTTGAAGGTTTATGCTTACGATAATAATGTAGAGTGAAGGTTCTCCGAATTTCAGAAAAAATGGTGAATGAATTTTTGAGTTATAATATAGA
The DNA here is from genome assembly GCA_018881525.1 of Meteorus sp. PSUC_FEM 10030008. Lineage (NCBI taxonomy): Eukaryota > Metazoa > Arthropoda > Insecta > Hymenoptera > Braconidae > Meteorus > Meteorus sp. PSUC_FEM 10030008. Next base: position 25,230 of record JABMBR010013515.1, read on the forward strand.
CAGGTCTTGGAAGTATAGTTCCGAAAAATTATCGTGAGTCGTCATTTTGGAAGGGGGCACAAAATTTTTGTTTTATATTTCAAAAAGCCTGAGTGAAGTCATCACCTTCAAAATCTTTTTTAGAATATGAGTCGTTAACATAGACCTCCTCCTTTATGAATTTCCATCCTAACGGTTCACGAATCCGTCTCTTATGTGAGTAACTTCGGCAATTCGACATATTTTTCATATTTTACCTAAGAAAATATACTTCACGACCTTCAACACTATATCTTCATCACTGCTATGATAATCTATTATTGTCATTGTTTGAATGTTGTTGTTATGTTGTGTTCGAGAAAATGTCCTGGAAAGATAAGTGGAAAAACGCGTACTCAATGCAACGATAATAATTTTATGTTTTGTGGTATCTCTCTTGAATGATAAAGTTACGGCATGATTCGCATTTTGTGGGACTGTGAAGAAACTTGATTTTCTCCGAGACTTATAAAAATGAACTATGATATAGTATCTGAATTGTCGTGACTAGCGACGACCTTGTTTCAGTTTTCCGTTCGAGATATTTTTCGGTCAATAATTAGGTACTTTTTTCATAATATCGATATAAAGTTTTCATATTTATTGGAGAACGTTTACATAATACCCGGATAAGCCCAAATCAAGAAGAAGACCATGAAGAGATTGGGTAAGAGTTTGCATGATGTTGAAACAGATTCTTGCTCGAAAAATATATCATCCATGGCTTGTTCAGCAGTTTCCTCGTGGAATTTCGGAGATTTTCCGCTACAAACCAGGGAGATATCAAGTGAGGGTGTCAGTTTTCGATACAATTTTCTCTGAGTAGGATTGGTATAAACTTTTCCGAAAATTGGCGCCATGGTAACAATTGGTGCTCTAGCGGTGGACAGAGTAGGAATGATAACTGGTGGAGCAACGATGGATGTAGCCGTTGTTGTAGCCGGTGCAGGTGTTGTCGCAGTTGGTGCATTTGTGATTTTTGGAGTGACAATATCTATCGAAACATCAGTAGTGAGAACAGAATCAGTAGAACCAGTTGTTGGGATGATGAAACCTGGAAGACTATGAGCATAATTCCGTGCAGAAATCACGGCTGGTCCAAGAATGTTCATGAGATAGTCATGATATTCCTTACATAAACTCTCCGTGTTTATGCGTCCGCGTATTCTTGAGATGATGACCCCGCTCATTCCTTGATCAATTAATTTTTTGAAAAAATCCTTAACCAATTCCTAAATATTGACAGATTTAATTCATCTGATTAAATAAAGATAGATTGACCACTAGATTTACCATTCCGACTATGAAACTGTTTCACCTTATTTGCATAGTTCACACCATTGTATTTTGGATTCCAATTGGGTATCATCTTCGCTCCAGTGTTATACTGGAGTTCTATAAAAAAAACACGTAAATTTTAGCGTGGTCCATTCTTGCGAAGAACTATTTTTTAGACTATTCAATCAATGAATCGAGTTGCAACACTGATAGTAGAAGTGATTTCTGGATAGATTGTCTTTCAACTATATAATTGACATATCGATGATAACTGAACGATTGCTTGAGATTGCGCAAATTTTTTTGGTGGTCAATAGCGCCTATCAAAAGTTCCTCGTGTTCCAACGCTACATGATATTCGTTGGAAAATATCGTCTCGCCCGATCAACGCGTTTTTGGTGAAGTTGGAAGAAAGCGCAGATTTTCAATCTCGGCAAAAAAAACAGCAATTGAATATCACTTACACACTGATTTCTACCAGTTATTCTACCTAATCGTGACACAAAATCATAAATCGATAGTAATTTGACCAATGTATATCTGGAGTCTTATCATGAGTTGCTCACAGCGTTACCCTTTATTGTTCCGGTGAGTAATGAACATTTATTTGATTTTAGTGTATATCAAATTCGCACCTGTCATTCATCTCCTTGGTGTAACGTTGCTGTATCCCCACTCCGGAGTGGGGTTAAGATCGTTTATATACCCCGCAATACTGTTGAAACTTTTTTGAACACTCTTTTCGAATTCTGTTTTTGCCAGTTCCTTCCGTACGTCCATACTCAGTGTGACGTCCGTTAATTCGATGAAGATGTTCTTGTATTCGTCGGTATTGTCATCCCAAATGGGTGACCACTCAGTGTACATTGTGAGCAATTTTGAAACATGTGCTAATTCGTTCCGCAAAAGTTGATGAACTATTTGAGTGTACTTCTCCCAATAATCTTCTATCGTGGTTGCATCTGTTATCTTTCGTACGTTCACTGTAAATATAGATCGGAGTCGATAAAATGTATATTGAAAACTTAATTGCACTTCTGAACATAATTGGTTCTCCAATACCTTCACTGATAGATCCAATTTTATCGCCTTGTAATGTGTTACCAATATTTTGAATGACACCAAAGTCTTTGCTGACTTCTTCGAAGTTTATACCATATGTGTGGCAGGATTCTGTCGGAGACATCCAATAAAATTCGAATTCTCGCGAGTGGCATAGAGGAATTAAGACAAGTGAAGTCGCAAATATGAATTTGACTGCAATCATTTTGAGCTTGAATGTCTATCGAACTAATGAACTTAACGAAAGTATATTCTTTGTGATTGGAAGTTTACTAAATTGACACGTAGAATGTGAACGGTGTTAAATGGCGTACGGCATTCAATATGACGAAATAAAACCACTAAGATACCAAAAGAACGAAATTTATTCAGCACGATAAAACTGAAGATTTCAGATTTTCATTGGCTTTTCATGTTCCTCAGAAATGGTAACACATTATGGACATCAACTTTTCGTGGCTGCGTGAGAAATAAACTCCAAGTAAAAATTGAAAACCAGATGTTTTTTCATGGCCTATCGAATCACTGTGACTTGGTTACGTTTTTATTGTTACATATTTTTCAATTGAATTTCGGAATATTATTCGAATATAAATCGACCCAATGGAATAAATGAACGACTATATCGATCTTGCAAAATTAGAGAGATGCATAATCTCTCGCCATAATTCTTCATTTTGGAATTCCTTAAAAAATTGTATTTTGTGATGAAGAAACAATAAAAAATTTCCATCGATGGTTGTTATAGAATTAATATATTATATCCTCATTTTTTATTGTTTTTCATATTGAATATCGTTCAGGAATTCTTCTGCATTGGCAGTGTTCAAGAGAGAAAGAGTATTCAATTGAGCGACGACACTATTACATATGTCATCTTTTACAGCACTATATCAAAATTCTTCGAATCTTTTCCTACATATTTTTTTTTTTGAATCCACATATAAACTGGAAAACAATTATTCACCCCGTTGTATGAACAGAAATTCTCATGTGTATTCCAGACACCCATACGTTTTTTCATCTTCTCATAGCATTCCAAGGACTCAACAATGCAACGGTGGTTGGAACGACGATTGCAAGTGAATTATTACAAACATCAATATTAGAATTTTCCAGATATCGAGTTAGACCTTCACGATTATATCTTCCGCACTCTGGGATATAGATCCGTAGTCGTCATCGCAAATAATAGACAATTACGTCGTTATTGCCCATGTTTAATCTATATGTTTCACACAATAATACGTTGGTGAAACTATCACTACCAGAGTTAGAGTGTAGCCAATTGAATTTAAGATATTTCCCCCTCAACGATTACATACTTTCATTATGGTATCAATTTGAATTATTTTCCAGAGAATGTTAGTATAATAACCTACGAAAATCGGAGGGATGAACAATGGGTAACCGGATGAAAGTTTGTATGACGCCGACGACGATTCTTGCTCGAAAAATATATTTTCCAGGGCTTGTTCACCAGTGTCCTCGTGGAATTTTGGAGATTTTCCGCTACAACTCGGGGAGATGTTGAACGAAGATGTCAGTTTTCGATACACTTTCCTCTGAGTAGGATTAGTAAAAAGTTTTCCGAGAATTGGCTGGACGGTGATGATTGGAGTTGTAGCGGCGGACAGAGCTGGAATGATAACAGGTGGCGCAACAATAGATGTAGGCGTTGTCGTAATTGGTGCAGCCGTTGTCGTAGTTAGTGCAGGCGTGTCGTGGTTACAAAATTGATAGAAGGTCTGAGAATATCAATGAGATATTTATGGAAGTCCTCACATTGTTTTTTTGAACTGATTTCTCTCTTACCTGTTCCGAAAATGAGACCGCTCGCTCCGTGATCAATTATTTTTTCGAGCACTTGCTTGGTGAATTTCTGAATTTGTACAAATGTAATTTATACGGTCCAATATTAAAAAAATGAATGAGTATAGTAGTTCATCTGTGAAACTAGCTTTCACCTCGTCTGGAGAACTCCCATTGAGAAAATTTGGATTTCAATTAGGTATTATCATCGCTCCAGGGTTATACTGTATAGCTATTCTCTGCATTTCATCCAGCATTTGGGTTAAATGTAAAAGGTTTAGTGTCAAATCATACGTTACAAAATTTTTCGTAATAACATTGCCCAGCTTCCATAACCATGGTATTCTATATAAGAATATACTTGAATTTCAAAACATAACACCTCGTAAAAGGCATATTTTCACGAGGGACTATTTTTCAAATTTCCTGACCTATGAAATGAGTGATAACTGAGATGACTAAATTGATTGCTATATCAATGGTCTTCTGACCATACATAATTGACATATCAATGATAACTCAAGAGTTCATTAAAATTCAGCGATGTGTCTAATCGCAATGAAACACTAAACCATAAAATGTCGTCCGCACATTGATTTTTAGCAGTCATGTTAGCTAATTGTGACTCCGAGGTATAAATTCATGGCAATGTTACCAATGTACAACTGAAGTCGTATCATCAGTTTGCTACAATGTTATTGTATGTTGTTTCGGTGAGTGATGAACATTACAAACACATCGTTATGATCAGACCGGACATTCAAGGATAAGCAACGGTGGAGCATTTATGCACTTCATCAGTCAGTTATTGTGTGAGCGATGTGCAAGAAATAACCACAATCGATGAAGTGATAGGGATTTTGTCAAAGTCGTCATGAAGTGTGTCATCAACATCCGAATAATATATCAGTTTTCAATAATTTATTGCATTCAAATTCAAACCTGTCATTCATGTCCTCGGTGAAACGTTTACTGTTACAGTATCCCCACTGCGGGGTGGGACTGAGATTCTTTATGTACCCCGCAATATCATTGAAACTTTTATGAATACCTCTTTCAAATTCCGTTCTTTCTGCTGCCTCCCGTTTGTCTATACTCAGTGTTGCGTCTGTTAATCCGATGAAAATGTTTTTGTATGCATCAGTATTCTCTTCCCAAATGGGTGAGAACTCAGTATACACTGTGAACATTTTTGAAACATGTGCTAATCGGTTCTGCAGAAGTTGATGAATCATTTGGGTGTACTTCTCCCGACAATCTTCTATCGAGGTAGCGTCTGTTATCTCTCGCACGTCCACTGTAAACATCAATTGGACTCGATGGAATTATATCGGGAACACTAATAATGCACTTCTGAGCATAATCGATCCTCTAATACCTGCATTGATACATCCTACTTTATCACCATAAAAAATGTCATCAGTATTCTGAATAATATCGAAGTCTCTGCTGACTTTCGAGAATTTTATGCCATAAGGGTGGCATTGCTCAGACCAAATATTCTAATGAAACTCAAACTCTCGCGAGTGGCATGGAGGAATTAATACGAGAGAAGTTGCAAATATGAATTTGACTGCGATCATTCTGAATTTGAATATCTATCGAACTAATAAATTCAGAAAAAGTAATTTTTTGTGTTTGAAAGTTTACTAAGTTGACACGTAGAATTTGAAGGTTGTTAAATAGCAAACGGCATCCAACATGATGGAATAAAATCACAAAGTGCGATTCCCGGTGGTTTACAGAAGTCCAGTTAAAATTGGCGCATTACATCGAAAGTAATAAGTGAGATATAAATTGGCGTCCTAGGAATATCATTGCCACGGTTGAGAATAACGTTACATACTTCCCATCCGGAATGAATGTAATTTGGTTACAGAATTAGGATACTTGTTAAAGAGTTTTGTCAGTGCTATGCTACAGATTTAATTGAAGTCTATGTTGAAGCCCTGTGTGGCTGATAAAGAATAGAAGATGATCGATCGAACCTGCGAAAAATGGTATTCGATTCATTTTATAGATCCAGTTCTGAATATTATAGTTTCCGTTACAGATTTTGTTTTACTGATGTATGTCACAGTTGATGATATATTTTTGTTGAATAAGAAAGTATAATGAAGGGACAACTGTAATCGTGTTTTATAATTACGTTTTCCCGGTAATGAATATGTTTAATGTTTAACGTGTATTGTGATGTTGGAATGATTTTTCTGTTATAATAAATAATATTTATCTCTAACATTGTGTCTCAGCTTGTATGGAATAAAAGAATCACGCCCTCTCTCTATAACCAGCACACTGAGCGACACCAAGGCATACCGTCTTTCTCGCACTAATGGCGACTGACCAGTCTTTTGTTTCGGTTTTGTTTCGATTTACGTGGGTTTGCATAGTTCCCATCGATTATAAAAACTATTGAGAATCCCGTTCATGCTGGGTTTGATAATTCCCATTATGTTTTCGGACTGGTAGAAGCATTAGTGAGAGATGGCCGAAGTATAACGCTACTTGCCCTATCATCAGGTAAATAGAGCAAGTACGATACAGGCATAATCGCGGTACAGTAAATGGTACAGATCAAAGCGATTATCAGGTACAGGAAACAAGCGTTATAATACATATATTCAATTATATAACGAGACCATCACACATGTCATCATCCACAGCACTCTACCAAAATTCTTCGAACCTCTTCCTGCACATTCGATTGTTTTCTTTCAAATTAACATAAAAAACTGGCGAAGAATCAGCCACTCTGTGGTACAAACGGACATTCTCATGGGTATGCCATACACTCAACATACACAAATTTTTCTTTCATATCTTTGCTTCACCTCATTTCATCCGTTTATTCTCCGCACGATTTTTTCTATCACCCAGAAAAAAAGGCTTTTCACGGATTCACCAATGCAATGACGGTTGGAACGGTGAGCGCGCTTGCAATTGGACCTACACAAGTCAGAAAATAGTTGATAGCGATATGGTATTCATAGAAAATTCCTCAACATATCCTCTCGATTTTTATTTTTTTTCTATATCATTCAGCTGTCGATAGAAGCATGAGCGGAGAAATTGCAACGCAATCGGAACGATTGATCGTTTCCGTTTGTGTATTTATACGCAGAATGAATCAATGGCGAACATATACGGACGTTATGTCGGTGGAAGAGATTTACGTAATATTTGTACATCAATCCACAAATTCGACATACAACAATATTTTCCATTGATTTTTACATCTCTGATACGATGCATGAATGTACTCTACATGTGCACATTTAATGGATTCATTTATTTATGTATGTATGCATGCAAATATTCTTTCAAAAAACTTTTTCATAGTAAAATTGTCTGGATGTATGAAAAATTCAATTAAATTAAATTATTACGACGCGTCTCGGTGTATGCATTTAAAATAAATCGCCAAGAATCTTAAGTAGTATTACGCATGATTTTAAATATTTGTATAATCTTGAATTGGATTTATGTACACATGTTTGAATGTTGATGGATTATTCAATGAAACAATTGTTCATGCAAATAATTTGCCTATATTTATTCTTGTTTTTATTTTTTTCGCATTCCATTCAAATTTTCGCAGGAAATTATTTCTCGCCGTCATGTTGACATGATTTCAGAGTTTAGTGATAATCTACATATAGGGACAGCGTTAGGTAAAAGAATTCCATGTAACTTCCGAAATTTATACACGGGAGAACGCCACTTACCTGTTACGCTTTCTATTTTTTTGACTATTTTGTCATAGACATTTTCAAGCTCACAGAAGTACATAAAAAGTCGCAGAACGTCTGACATATTCTTCTCTACTTAATGAGTTTTTTCAAATTTTCAATCACAGATCATCATTAAATCGTTCAAATCGATGAATTCTACTAGTCAACGAAAGAGTGTACTCTTCCATGGACATGCACGTGACACGAAATCTGGAAATAAATGAAACATCAAACATTTAGCGAAATTTTCCTTGAAAACACGATTCATACAAACAAGTCATCACAAATAAAAGTTTATCAAAATCTTTAAACGTACTTATTATACGAAAATGTTCAATGTCTTCCCTCAATACCAATCAAATTTCCATCGCATAAAGTGACAACTTCAAAGAACTTGGAAAAACCAAAACTTGCTTCGAACCAGATAAATGTCCTAATTCAATCGTATCAATAAAAGCCACATCACCTGTTTTCATTTACCAAATAATCTCCCAATAGATCAAAACAACATTTTCATTACAACTCTTCCTATCCCATCAATCAAAATCGTTTGATGACATTAAAATAAACCAAAATGAAATAGAATCCCAACTGACAATCCAACCGTCGTGGCATATCATCAACTTCCAATTCAACCTCTACTTCTCTCTCCTTCTTTTTTTTATTTCTTCACTGTACATTCATATACATTCACCGCATTCGCGTAAACAGTTAATCTAAATCCAGAGCAAACAGCGACGTAATGTTATGCGGCGCGCAAGACTCATTATACTTGTAAACCAGCGCAAGTCTTGGAAGCACCGAGCACACGCGGGGCTCTCAAATGTATATAAACATCTATACATACCTATATATATAACGTAAGAGTCCCTTTTACGCTACATACACCCTCGAATATTTGATGGCGACTGTTGTCCCACAGCCACGACTGTTTTATACCGCCCACCACCCACCCACCCTTTCTCATGTCACTTAAACGATATCCTTTCACCTTATTCTCTCCGTGAACTGGTGGTTTCGTGTACAAATACAGTGCATAAACGTTTCATACAGGTTTCAACCTGACTCTTCGGTCAGTTATACAGGATTTACACGCGGTCGACGCACCGCATGTATAAACTCATTTATTTAACTATTCCACGCTCACTCACTCCCTCTCATTCCAACTCGTCTTTATAAATATATACAGTTTATATATATAAAATAAAAAATA
>JABMBR010013526.1:0-34344 GCA_018881525.1 Meteorus sp. PSUC_FEM 10030008
ATATATATATATAACATTATCCAATATTATAATATGTATTTATTGGACGGTAATTCATTTTACATTGCCCGTGAATCAATATATGTCACCTCAAACTGTTCAATGAGTGCTGACTTTTCATGTGTTCGTTCGTGAATAGGAGCATAATTTCACTCCAACTGTTATGTATGTTATCACATTACATATATATTTATAGGAGAGTGATGATAATATGTTGTTATCATCACAAATTCAAGAATATGACTTTAAAGTTGAGTGAATTCGCATGTTGAGTCGGCTCTCAAAATCATAATTTGTGTATTGTGATTGGACTTTCATCAGAGCCACTCTACCCTCCTCCACTCGCTGAAAAAAATAAAAAAATAGATTATGAGCAGAGGGCGCAGTCACGCCCGCGAGTCATTATACAGTAGGTAAAAATGGAAAGAAAAACAAAAAACGAAGAGATCACAACGGTATACAATTTTCATGAACGTACATTCGAATTACATAAATTGATACCAAGCTCATACAAAGCAAACGCACTTATGTGCTGATCTTCAGTGTCATTTGTAGACACACGATATTTCAAACACTTGCGAAAAAATTTGATTGCTGTTGAATTTTTATTGAGATGAAAATACGCCACACCAGCAATAAGATATGATAGTCCCGCCATTGGCTCTTCGTTGTGATAGTTTGTGCATTCTGCCAAATGACATTAAAATATGATATGATATATAGATACACTTCGACGATAATTATATACGTGATAAATCATATTTGCCAGATATAATGTTCAACAGCGAATCAACCGAGCACGATACCATAGTGTGCCACAAATAGAGTAGCTCATAAACGAGCATCTTGTAATGTGACGGTGTATATGCGCGTTCATTGTGATCAATCAATTTTGACACCCTCCTGAATACGAAGATATCCAATTGCGTCATATTTTTCGTCATTTTCGCCATAATCGTACGAATTCTCCCATATATTCCGAAAATGACATCCTCATTTCCATTAGCACCCGCACATACTGACGAAATATGAATGTAAATAAGTACATGCTGATGATAGTCACATAGCGTAATGGTAGAGTAATATTGTAAACAGAGTGAATAACCATATAATTACGGGCAGCTAAATAGGTATGGGCACTTCTACACCAACGTGATTCATTTTGTAGTTGCGCGAATGAATTGTGTGCTGCTGCATAATTCAGATTGATAACGTGACACCACGCAATCTCATGAAGACAAAGTAATTGCATTTCTCTTTGTGTACTGGCGACCATCAATGCTTTATTATGTGCATCCAACGCCGCATCGATATTCGACTGAATAATAAATAATAGAAATAGCGATTCTCTAATTCACATAACATATAAAATTGTTTTCAAAAGTGAAAACATTTTTCAAATTTTAATTGCCATGTACCTGCAGCTTCTCTATTTGACCAGTGAAAAACAGAAAAAGGGAACTAGTGGAATATTCTTGCTGGCATTCATTTATCAACTGCTTGGCAGTATTAACACCAGCTTTCGTGCTTCTGTAGTCGTGAGGCGTGACGATTGGCTTCACAATTGTATGATAGCACAGCAATGACAGCCTATTTATATAATATTATATGTTTATAATAATTATACCATATACATTCTAATGGCGATTCAAATATATGACTTATTAAACTTCATACTTACGTGGCCAGCGGTGCACGCATGTCTTCACCGAGCCGTGCATACATCAACGCTGTTAGACCCGTACGCCTATTACCTTCGAATCCAAACAGATGAATAAGCTTCAATAAAGACGGTGGTACAAGACTTGTGCATAATTGGAATATCCCATAGCCAAAGCTCACAGCTGACATCAATCGTATAACTTGCGCAGGTTCGATAGAATTATCATTCTTCATATGTTGTTGTGAGTCCATTGCAGTCAAGCTACTGAGTGGCGAAGCCATGGATAATGACTTTTGTAAAATTGATGACGAAGATAATGATACTATTGGCGTAGATGATGTTGATGATGGTGTTGATAAACTGCTACCGCCAATGGATGAAGTAGTGCAACTTCCATTGAAACCCGATGGATTTATACCAAACGTTCGACGATAAAGATGGAGAATTTGGCAATAAGTTTGTTGATAAATGCGCCAAGCTTTGCGGAATGCCCATCCAACACGGACATAACTGCTAATTTCATTTTGTTGAAGGAGAAGCAAAATAGCCGCGCAGACTTGGATATCAGCTGTAATGATTTGCCGTTCGAGCTTTCGTCCATAATCACTCTAAATTTAGAAGAGAATCTATTATTTTCAGATATCTGAATAGTCGATAATTTATTAGTTGTATTAGTGAAGAAGGCGAAAAACGTGAAGAACACTATGTAACTTACATTTATCAGTGATTCTGAACGAAAAATTTTTTCCGTCATACATTTCAACCAATTTATATCATTTTCGCATTCGCGCTCGGTATCTTTCAATAATTTCGTAGCACGTTGAAGTTGATCATCTTCAAATGTCATCAGTGCATTCTTTAAGTTCAATAATGAGAATTATGCAGCTACATGATGCATGATACAGTATTCACATGAGTATTGACGTGAAATAATAAGTACATAATATGATACATTCATATTTACCATGAAAAAAATGTAACAACGAGCAGCCTTTATATGAATGCTGTCAGATCTTGAAGCGAACAAAACTTCGGCTTCCTCTGGCTTGTTATTCAAGAAAAGAGATAAGCCTTTTTTTGCTACACTCCAATCAGCCGTTTGTACAGTACGAGATGCCATTATCAAACTCACCCTGCTTCGTGATAGTGAGATGGAAATGCGTCGACATATATGTGTATAAACTGTTCGATAAAATTTATCCTAATATTCATTACATGGATTTTCATGGAATATTCATGCAAAAGTATTCCAGCCAATAGCTTATTTTGCTGACTGTGATTTCATATTGGTTATTTCATGAAAAAAAAAAAAAAAAAGAAAAAAACTAACTTCTGCTTCGGCCAATGGAATGCATACAACATAGCATGGCGCATGATCGCATCATCGAATCATGACGCATGTCTGTTGATGAAGTTCAGTACAAGATTGATTGATTAATCAGAAATGCATCTAGTCGTGATCGGGAAAGACACTACTATAATATTTCACGGAATTGATGAACAGAGTGATGATAATTGAATTATAAATTATGATAGATTTTATTTACAATAGGGTAATCAAAATTTATGCACAAAATAATCATCTTGATTGAGTTAAATGAATTCCAGTCCCTCGAATTTCTCATGAGCTATTTTAATATCCGACAATAGTATTTTTCCGTGAATGGTAAATGCTGTAATGTATGTTGCGGTTTCTCCATGATATTCTTCAGTTTTCAATGCAACTATTATTGTATCCTTCGAGCCTGGTAAAAATTTGAAGCTCGAAAAACCTCTGATCGGTATCGAATTTTCAATATGAACAATCTGTAATATTTTTTTATTTATCAGAAAACTGAGCCCGAAAGTTCGCGTAAAGTGTTAATCAATAATTAACCTCGACGGTGTCGAACTCGGTATCAGCTATGAGTAATACATCACAACCCATTCTTTCATCTTGGATTTCATCATATTGGCTATGTGAGCACCTGCGTGGTAAAAAAAACCATCGATTATGGATACTACTCCACGCACCTGATTCATGAATCATATAACCTGCAATAAATATATCAACGAATATCAGCCATATTTGAATGCTTCAACCATAAGACTAGTGTTTCTGCGAGAGATTTGTAGAATTTTGCAGCCATACATCACATGTACGTGAATGAAATCTAGCGAGTTAATTATGACTAATATCATATTTAAATTGGAAATATGCCAAACGAGTTAACCAAGCGCATTGTTGGGCAGAGAAATCAGGAATGATTGATGTGAGAAAATTGTCTGGCCTGTTTCTATTCCTGTGTACCCAATGATGTATGAATACCGACATATGTTTATTTATGTGCCGTTGAATCATTTAGTATTGAGACGTTCTTAGTAGAAAAAAAAAAGAGAACAATAATGAATGAATATGAATATGACAATGCTACCTTCTCATATATTCAGATAATATGTCAAAATCAAATGGGGAGCGTTGTAGATCTCAAATACAGGGGAATCGCCGTTGCCATATTCCATTTTTTAAACACGTAAATACTTGAGATTCGGCAAAACTCATGAACAGATGAGCGAATGCTATTTTATTTTTCGACACAGACACATCTATAGCTCCCTCTTGTTCATTGTTGTTTCAATCAACAGTTGCATATGTGTACTTTAAACTACTTTAATAATTGTCAGATGGAATTCCAATTTTGGAACGAGAGAATATATGATTTGATTCTTTATAGTGTCGTTGTGTTCAGAGGAATAACAATTGGCAATTTTCAATGGACATGGTTACCTGGAAATTCAATATTCATAGTTCTTCTGAGTTTTTCGAAATTTCCACTCCAATCCACAGATATTATCTGACCGCATGGGGAAATAATTTTGATCCACATTGGATTACTGTGTATGAATTCACCAGAAGGTGTAGTCCACTCCTTTCCCATACTGCCGACATATAATTGTCCATTTTTTATCGTTGCCCATTCAGATTTGAAACCTTTTTCATTCTTCCCATTCCCATCCATAAGAATAATCCATGGATATATTTTGTCATGATCGATACGATAAACAACACCTGTTCTGTCATCAAACGAAGTGAGAACACCATCGAAAGTGATGAGCTCCGACAATTCCATTGCTCTATTTTTCATCGAAAGAGTAGACGAAAGGACAATATCATTAGGGTCCCAGGTGATCGAAATGTGATTACTCAGGGGTGACCAAAGTAATCTGCCTTTCCTGAATATACTTATCCATGTGTTTGTTTGATTTCTGTTTTTGGACTTCAAATCAAGATCGCTCACTATACCAAATCTGTACGTGATCCCCATAGCGGAATTTATAGGGGTGCTTATAGGGTACGTTTTATTGTATCTGTGACCAAAGCATTCGTGCATACTTTCATACTCGGTTGATAGAACAATACAATCGTTCTCTGTTAGCGGTGAGCGTGTAAAAAACAGTATTAATATAGTTATTATAATTGCAGCTACAAAAATTAATGAATCTCGATGAGAAATTCGTATTGCGGTTCGGTTTCCAATAATCTGGTATACACGAGGTATATAAAGAGCATACCGCCAATCACGAAACAAGCACATTGTAACACTATCTATTCTTTGTCATTCCTATACACGATTTAAATAAAATGATATCGTCAATAAATGTCACGATACTGAATTATATATAAACAAACATAACCTGTGGAGGCTTGGTAAAATTGAACTTAACGGAAGTTATTAGATCAGTGAAACCAGACCGCTGCCTAAAAGTTCCCTCACTTTTCGATCGTTTCAATGGAGCCTACATTGGTTTGGCCGAAAAAAAAGGGGGGGGGTTACTTTCAAGCAACGATCTGGCTGTAGTGATACTTCATTATGGTCGTATGAAACACGAGGGATAGATATGTACAAGGAATCCGAACGTAATGTTGAACGAATGGTCTCAATTTAGGGGTTAGAATTTTCGCCAGTAGAGCGCGCCATTATTCAAGAAGAATCCGTTCAAATTATCATGCAGGAAGTATTATTGTTTTCAAGTGCTTCAAACCCAATAATACAGAGAAGGTCAAGGGATAATCTGCAAAGCTCAAAACATCTGGTAATAATGAATAATAATACAAAATCTTGCATAAACCCTGCCATTTCATTCAATAAATAAATAGATTGTGTCAATCTTTACTACTTCTGTAAAAATAAAAATATAATATTCCCCAAATATCACTTAAAAACTACACAAAATTATAAATTAATTGCTCAAAACACAGAATTTTAATAGATATTATTCTGGAATTCATTCATCTATTTATCGTGATCACTGAAAATAATATAATACAATAAATGTATCTCTGAAAAAAATAATATCACATACACCTGCCAGCTTTGCAGAGAAATTTATTCATTGCACCGACGATATCTACGCTCTCTAGCGTCTCACATTGAAATCAAAAAGGTTTTCCAACAAGCATTTGTATTATGGAGACTATAGTATAAGTATAGTCTCCATAATTTGTATATATGTACACCGTGTTTTATAGTATGACACTCTATGACACAGTGTTGCCTTATTGAAAAAGTTCCCATAGTGGGAGGATAGGGATAGAAGGGGTAAAAAAATCCCACGTTTCAGTAGCATTGGGTCCTTAGTAAATCCGAACGAGCTCAATGCGCTCATTCAGCTTTGCCAAGTCCTGAGCAGTGTTGATTAAATATATACTATATATAGATATATCTTTCAATATGTTATGATTGGGTACATTCGTTTTATGCAATAGGATATGCTAAAATCTTAGAAAACCTTTTGTTTACCTTAGTAAGTCTGAACGAGCCAATTGTGATGGAGCAAGTTTGAAAAAATGCTATATTGGATGCTGATCACATAATGTATGAAATTGAAATTTAGTCGAATGCTAAATAATTTCAGTTTTGTTGCAACGCAAAAACTGTCCCAATCTTGCAAATCTGATCACCATAAGAGAATTTTTATTTTTTGCTCTCATGTAAAATCGAAGAATCATATCAGTCTCATTTTTCGGAAGGTGCTCGCTCTTGATTATTTCATGCATGCTCATGTATTCAATCATAATGGAAACTATTCATCTCGGTCAATAATATTTCTTGTACCGCATTCTATTGTTAGATTTTGAGGTAACATCACCTCAGAGATATTGATAATTTAATTTCATCATTTCAGAGTTTTTAAAATCATGTAAATACAAATCAATTGTTCAAATATCTGCTGATATTTGGAGGCCTATATTGACTCATCAATGATGATTTATGGTGTGCTTAATATGAGATCAAAAATTGTAATTCTCGGTGGTCTCGGAATCGGATTATTAGGTATGGAAATCGTTTGGCATTTATGGAAAAATATTCGGCATAATCATAGATCCATCGTATCAAAAGAGGAAGCAATCAACGAAATTCTGATTTTTTCGGATGGATATATTAATTGTCGTAATCATGCCAATTCACGAATCCCATGCAGTGAAAAATGTCCAGTAGCAAGTATCAAGTAAGTATTACACAGTGATAATAATTCTATCTTTATACCACATTGCAGAATATTTTTCAAGCATTTTCATTATAAAATTAAGATGAGCATATGAATATTATTCACAGAAGACTAATAAACCATTTGGACCTTTGTTCGATGACTTTGGACGTTTGTATGTATATTATGACGTGTCAGGATGTGACAAATGCAATAATAAAAGCACACCGCAGGAGCATTATTGTTCGTGTGATCGTTGATGCGAACATGTATGAGAACGATTGCTGTTATGAACAAGTAGAACAAATGAAACGCAATGGTTCGTATTCATATTTGTTCCATGCCATGTACATGATTTATGTCTAGTAAATTTTTCCGCTTAATCTATTCAATATCATGAAATCCTTAAAAATTTTTCCATTTTTTTAGGTATAAAAGTCCGAATGCAACGGTCAAATGCATCATTAATGCATCACAAATTTGCGTTGATAGACGAGCGAATAATGATTTATGGTAGCACTAATTGGACAATGCAAGCATTTTATGGAAATTTTGATACAATATTGATTACGAATCAGAGGAAGTTTCTCATTGCACTGAATGATGAGTTCGATAGAATGTGGCGATCAATGGAATGATGAAAATCCGTTTATCAAATGAATCATCGATATGAAATTATATAAGTGTTATTCGTGCAGCATTCTATGTGATAAGTTTAAATAGAGGAAGACGAAACGGAAGATAATGTATTCTTTAGGCCAATGCATACATGCCTTTTATTTCTCCGCCTGTATTTTCATTCGGTAATAGCAAAGCCAGCGTGTATTTTGTTCTTCGTGTGCAATGATCTGATTTCTCATTACATTCCAACCCAATCATGGATGCCTAATTTCATTCAAAAGCAAATCCATACTTCCTTCAATTTTCCATTCTTAATGCCCAAAGTTATTGTGATATTTCAATTGACTATTTGAATTGTTATGTACGTACGTATTTTTACCACAATAATGAGATGAAAATCTATAATATTTTTTATTTCATGTGAGAAGTTGTGAATATGAACATAAGAGTAAAAATTGACACAAATAACCATCTGCAATGTGATTGTCTCGTAAACAGTCTGTTGCTTCTCTAGCTTAATTTATTTTTTTGACGTGTTCTCAGTATTAGTTGAGATGCTAACATGTGTATAGAGTTACACTTGAGAAATCATAATGATGTTAAGTAAAGTGATATGACATAGTGAATATCAGTCGTATTACAGTAATGAAGATCGAACACAGTTCATATGCGCGGCGTGTAACATTTTGAGGCCAAAAATATAAGCTGATTCAGTAGTCTTTTAGATGATTCATTGATGACAGTTGATTTGTGATGTTAGTGGCGAATGTTTGGAGACTGTTGGCAAATAATGCGATAGCTATCAGCGTGTTTGACGTCAGTGAAACAGAGTGGCATCTTCAAACGAGATTTGCTATCACAGAAATACGCACGACTGGGACTGCATCACATTGTACGGATAAATATCTCCGTAACTGATGCACGATGCTGGCTCGTGGGCTGATAAAAGTGGAACGTTACCCGTATAATTCCCTATAAATAGCTATGATGTGAACAAGAATAAATGGCAGGCGGATAAATCATAGCGTTGCAGAATGATCAATGCTGTATGACATGCAAATACCATTGTAAGTAGCCCATTAGCATATATCCTACTCAAAAGTTATTCCAATTTTCTCATTAATTGGAACACAATTATTACATAATTATGATAGTGATTGATGATGGATGCAATGTGGAATCAACCATAATCATGATTGTATTTGGTTTCCATTTACATAAATCATTGCAAAACCATCTACAAATCAGTGATGGATAATCAATAGTGAAATGCATGCCAACTTGCAAATTTTTTAAGTTTCAATGTTCATCTGCCTATTACCATATGTCAATGAAAAATATTGATGTCGTTATTACTATATTTATTATAAGTTCGTGAATCCAGTGGCCCAAGAATTCAAGAATGCCATTCATGTTATTAATACAGCCTCCGTTAATTTTTTTTTTTTTTTTTTCATTGAATCCGATATAAAATTCCTAATATTATAATTCTGAATCTTATATAATATTAAATACTTACCAGCATTTTTCCACTGAGAGTGATAAGTTTCTTACATACACTATTATGCTATGGCATCGTGAATTGTCTGGCAAAACGTGTATAAACATATATTTACGTGTACTCACACATGATGTTCAGATGCTAACCATTTCTTTGTTCATACTTTTCCCTATTGCCATTATAAAGATTTTCATACATCATCTACAGCAATGTGATCTATTCTGACTCAAATGTATTGCGGCAATATTTGTATGGTATAAATGAATTTTTATAAGTATAACATTTTATGACTATATGTTAATTTTTTTTCGAAAGTGAACAATGGGAGTACGTATGTTTAACTTTACATTCATGTATGCCATTTTGATTCTTTGTTTGTTCCCATCGTAGGTTCTGATGGAAATTCGAAAAAGGACTCACATGGATTTTCTTTATGAATCAATGAACAGTCTTCAATTGATTGCACCTGTTGATACATTTGCGTTGACATTATCAAAAAAATCGTTATGATAGAATATCATTGATGGTTATCGAAATGGATAGTCACAAATGTTAGTATATATTATTGTCTTCGAGGTTGTTACATTTATGATAATGAACTAGGTATGGACTCATCACTATATATACTGACCATGAATGCGATGATATATATCAAATTGTCGATGATTTCGTTGAACATCACGTATTATTACGGTGTATTTGTGCTTTATTCGTCCAAATTTTATATTGAGGTGAGCTAGGATTGTGCAGAAGCGAACCTGAACACAACTGTGAAACGTGTCTAATAGCTTTAGCACGCATACATCAATTATAATTATGACATCATTCCACGGAATGATACTCGTTGATGAGATGCTGTGACCGTTTGATACGAAATAAATTTGGGGACACGAGTTTTATTTAATTTGGTTCACCACTGAAGCCACTTACATGCAATGACATATCATCAATAGTCGAATCACATTGCATTACCCATTCCCAGATACGTTTGGAAATGACTTTTTGGTCAACAGCAGTTTCCAATCCATAATCATGCAACAATTTACGTAAATTATTCTTATTCCCATCAAAATTGAATCTATCATCAACAATCGTATCTAAATATAGGATACTTCCGCATGTACGTGCTACTTGTGAATCGCCGGCTTCAAACGAAGTTGATGTCCCGCTATGACTCAATTTATTGACATACCATGTATCTTCTAAATATTTATTAATTTCTGATATAAGCGCACGTTTGTCCGGTTTATGTTCAAACATTCGTCGAAAGTATCTCAACAAACGTGGTGTGAATCGACAGAATGTATTCGGAATTTTTGTGGTACGCCGTTTCAGCCATCGTTGAAAGGCTGAGTAGTTGGGATCTTGGATGAGGTCAGCACTTTGCCACGGTGGATTACCCGTTAAACATACAAACAATACAATACCGAATTGCCAACAATCGGCGCTACGTTTGCACGTATATCTTTCGTTCTTAATTACTTCATGAATTTCTGGGGGTGTGAATGGCATCCAAGCACAACGAATTTTGCTTACTAATGTGCCTTCCCGCTTTATACATCCAAAATCACATAACTTAATTTTCGACATATCTTGCGCAAACACCAGAACATTTTCCAACTTGATGTCACGATGGGCCAGATGTTTCGAATGCAAAAAGTCGATTGCTGATGCTAATTGCTTGGCTATCCGCTTGCAAATCTCTTCGCTCAATCCGCCGGCTTTAACATTGCCTGATAAGTCGCCAAATGGTGCGTATTCCTGTGCAAAAATGAAACATTTTTCGGCCTTGAATGCTACCACGTAAGAACTGAGAATATTGGGATGTGGACTCAAGTGATAAGAATAATGAAATTCACGAAAAAAATCACTTTGCGTCGTCAATTCTTGATGAACCGCTTTCAATACTACACGGGTTTTAGTTCTACGATGCATGGCCAAAAGTACCCTGGCAAAACTTCCTTCACCCAATGTCCTTTCAATCTCATATTCATTCTTCAAATCAATCTCTTTCAGAACGATCTCCTGCACTTTGTGAATACTTGACACTTTCTCGTGAAGCTTCATCTGAAAATTGCCAAAAAGTGAGAAACTCACTCATCTTTCATCAATATATGAATATTAATGTTTTTTTTTCTCCATCGTTTTACATTATTACTTGAGCATATTGGATCACGCGGAAAATCCAGGTATGAACTCTTGAATACAAAAGAAAGAAATGACAATGGATACAATGCATCCTCACCGTGAAGACAACTGAGTCAATATCCCATAAAATGGGACGGCCAATAACAGTGACAACTTCCAGTTGATGATATATGTTACTAAATCTGCCAAAGTGTAGTTTTTATTTGTGAATTAATCTTCGTTTATTTCCAGCCTTTTACATGATCGTCAACATTCCACATTGTTGTGAAGCTTTATTATTCATTTCAAAATTGGCCCCGTCTCAATGTTAATGCTCTGAATTAGTAGGGAAAATTCAATGACAAATATTCAAATTCGGCAACACATAAATTTATTGCAACATCATTACGCGCACTGTACGCGCTTTTTTTCACATATTATAGATTTTATTCACGTTATTGAATGCGAAACTATGGATGAAAAATCTCCCCGAATTGCCTATATTGAAAAAAATTACGCAAAACTGTATATTATCGTACAGATTACTAACTCACATCTTTACTGATGCGCGTGAATCGCGTCTAGAACTGTATACACCCCAACGTCAATTTCACAGAAAGAATGGCGTCGCACAGTGGTGGGAAGATAGAGATGAGTTGGTCCACTGCATGCGCGCACGTACGTACATATACTCATATATATGTATACGTGCATATATATTTTTTCGGATGGATGTCTACATGTGGCGTTCAATTTTCCGTAATACTAATCTAAATATTTTTTGCAGTTTAATATCATTCTACTCCCATAAATCAATAATTTTATGACTAATTTCAAATCAAATTGATGAAATAATAATGAAAGCTTTAACTGGTATGATAAATCGATAGTATCCGCACTTTATGGGTGGTTGGTGTCATACACCGAACTACCGCGTCAATGCAACACGTTTTGACACTTGTGAAACGCGATAATTATTAGTAATAGTATGACATAAATGTGGATGAGCAGCAAGTACACTCATCATTAGATATGTAAAAATGTATTGCAAGTAGTTGACTGGAGATGCTATGAACTTTTCAATTCTCTTATTGTTCATATTTCGATATTCAAAATGGTGAACAGCTGATGATAGTTCGATGTAAAATAGGATATTTTCACGTTCATCAACCAATTGAAATAACTTACAGCTTAATTGATATATTATTAATTAATAAAAACTCATTGATTGATGAATGAGCGTCTTTGGTCAACAATTTTCCATATTTCAACGCGTAGTTGCACCGAAGAATTATTGAATCACATTGATTTATCTCTTTCTCCTCCATCGCCTGTGCAATTCAACATTATATTATAAGATTATTCGTAAGCATCAAAGATATTATGGAAGCATTGTGTAGATCGATGCGAGTCACTAGCAAGTATGGTCAGCTCAGTACCTTACGTTCAATTACTTTTCAAACGTCGTGCAAACTTATTACTTCCATATTTTCACACAAAATTCCTGAATAATGAGTTCAGTCAAAATGAAATGTGCAATTTGCCATTCTTCTATTTTTCATTCTTTATTATCAATCAAATGGATAATTTCATGTGTGCCACTCTGGAGTAAATGTAATATCAATAGAGGATGGACAGAGAAAGGATTGGGGGTAGTTGATTCAGAATTCTGGAAAATCTTATTTTATGGAACCGATGTGCACATACATAAAAATGTGACATATATATTACTCAGGTATAAGTATTTCCCATTTTCATTTTCGGCACGACTGCACAACACAAATAATGTAATAATGATATATAAAGTAGTATCAAAGCAGCTCCTCCGTTTCATCTTGTAATCCATACATTTGTGGTCGTTTCTCATGATGCTGCGGCAGTTTTCGAGTTTGTAGTAGTGCAATACTTGCAGCCTTATAGTTTATTGGCCCATAGGACTTGTAGTCAACATCGGCATAATCCAAATCTGAGAAGTCCGGTTTGAAAGGCTGCTCACAAATGAAACAAATACAATAAATTGACGGATGTATCTAATTGAAAACAGAGTTGTGCTACTGATAATATCATAATGTGTATCGCATGATTTGTGAAAAGACCGCAGAGACATGAATGAAAACATCGTTTATTTAGAAATCATTCTTTCATCACTCAGCCGCCACTGATTCAATAATTCCTTACACTCTCTTTTTTTCTCTGATCCAGTACATCACAACATTCATATTTTTACTCTATCTCTTCTTCTATCTTCACGAGAGACAATTAGAATTACTAGAATATCAATTCATCCTTCCATAAATTCGATACTTGTCCAATTATTCCATCTAAACTCATATATCGCTAAATTAGATATATTATTCAGATCGAATTACGATAAAAATATATTCATACATTAATCTTGTATGACAGTACACTGTAAAGAATTTTAATGTAGAATTGAACCTGGGGACTTTCTCACGACTGAGTTAGTGTAAAATTTCAGCGTGGCACTGAATTCAGTGCGATTTTTACACCGTCAGTGTTGACAATTTTCACATCGCACCATGTACACCACATCGAGTCCAAGAAATTTTTTACAGTGCATTCTGAGTGAGGTGTTTGTAGAGGATAACACAATCCTTTTCATTAGAAAACCAATATGTCAGGGTAATTGTCATTGCTTGTGTGCAATTTGCATTGATTTCCGATTAATCAGGAAAACTCATGTTGGGTTGAAATTGCAACGTAACAACAATAATTGCATAATGGTTTCGCAACACAATTGAACGTGGTGAACTTCAACCGCAAGTCGGGATGAAATAATAACTACATGATATAATATGAGATAAAGTGTTAAATACAATGATTGTGCATTCACCTCTCTATTATGTATATGTTATCTATAATATGGATGTATATATTACGGATGTTGGAATTGCTGCGGTAAGATTTTTTACCTGCAGCGTTTGACGCCGATGCTGCACATAATCACGAATACTTTCTCCCCCAAAAAACCGGAACGGTTTCCTAGTAAATATAAGTGTTGCTTTTCGCTTGCACATCTACCTATAAAAAGACATGATACATACAACAATGATGTTGTAGAATGTATAGAATTTGGTATTTATGGATGGAAAGCAGTATCTATAAATCGCTATATAATCTGTTTGGGGAAGCCGTGTATGAATAATTTACCAACAGCTGTCAGAGTTTGCGGCACACTCAAATTAATATGATTGAATTTAAAATTAGATCGCGCTTACACGAGTATTTTCGATTGTTTTACGATTGCAAATAGTGGCACTGAAGAATAATTTGTTTCACATTGAATGAAATTTCATACTTATAACAATTATCGTTTTATCAGAGAACATGTTTGTGGGTTTCATATAATAGTAACAGAAAAAAAGTCACCCCCACTACAAATGAATTTGTTCATATACAAAAGACTGGAATTAACATCAATACTTTGAATTATCTACCAGTGACCTGTTCACATTTCGTGTGTGTATGCATACGTTATTTTTTCTCCATTGTCCATTGCGGTCCGTGATAACCACAGATGACAATTACAGAATACGAGACTGATCCCAAACAAGCCGTATTTTAGATACCTGAATAGCTCACAGGGACAGTACCCAGAATGTAGTCTTCGTTATTTCAAATCTAATTCAAATGCTATGCTTATTCTCATACTTCAATTTTGATTATGCAATCTAGAATAAACATTTGTAACCGCCTATATATTTCAAGAAATATAGATGGTCGTTGTATGAATTCTACCTTATTCTTCATCAACTTTTTCTCTCTATTCATATTTTACACAGTTGAACATGAATTTCTCCGTCGACATCACAGTAGTCGTAGTATTTTTGGTAAAACCGTTGGGATGTTCTGGATACACATCATATTCCTATTCATCACCACGCATTGTGTTTCCAATATTGTGTCGGAACAAAGATCATTCATGGGTTCCTAGGATCGTTCATAATCCGACTATGTATTCCATGTCGGCAAATAATCCGATAACTTTTTCTTACAATATTACGGATGTGAAGCGTTGCAATTTTCAATTTTTGTGATCTCTCGATTATAGTTCATATTCGCTTTGCCCATCAATATAGGTGAAAGCCATCGTTCATTCATTGAAATTTTCCATGATATAGATGTATCGCTTGACCGTCGATATTGCAGTTTACGAATTTTATATTTGTGATTTTGATATCTCTTACGATCATCAAACTATTGCACACTTGATGATTGTCGTAATTGACTGGTCCAATAAAGAGAAAGATTCATCATTATGACAAATGCCCTTGCCATTATCATTTACGACGTTACTACCTGCGCAATGCGATTGATTGACATGCGTAATATTATAAGAGTTAATATAGTTCTCAAGGGACTAACAGCAGATGAGTGATATAGGCGGCTTATTAATGGCAGTATTAGTTGATTCAGGCTGCTACACGCTTTCGAATGAACGTATTGTGTTAATTCCTGGCATTTTTGATGTTCACGCTGTTAACAGTGCTCTTCAAACAACCTCATATTGATTTTCTGCAACAGGCATTGTTAATTGTTTTATGGACTTGATAATGTTGGGAGTATGATAAAAGTGATGATAATGATGGTCAAACGGATGTCTTTGAGTCCTTATAGATGAAGAAACAACTGGTTACATTCATATATTTTTTACTTACGTGATATTTCCTGGATATTCAGAAGGTTGATGGTAATAGAGACATCTATATTTGTTCTATAAAATGATAATGAGATACTTATTTCTAATAGAAACTCAGTGAATTAACAGGTCAATTGTATTCTTTCTGGACTTCCCTTATTCTAGGTACTACTTTCATTACGATTTTCTTCTCTTTTTTGCAATTCATATACATCAAATCGTTATCATATCTTCGCTGTTCTCCATTCTTCATTTTTTATACATGAATTTGTACAGTCTCGCGTTTTGCATTTTGCACATCTTGTAGTTCGAATGTTAGAAAATATATAAATTGAATTATGCACTTTGTGATGCAAATAATGAAAGATGAACCAGGGAAGATATGATTACAAAAGGAGTCAAGATACATGAGTGCTGTGTAGTCAATGATATTGATGGTTCCCATATTGCAATACCTATTTCATACTTTGTTATTTTTGCAATTTTTTTTTACTTTTTTCTTTCGGAATACATCGAAAGCATTTTCCAAGTTTGAGCGGTCACCATGATTGTGTATTCAACAATAGTATAGTCATATAAATCGAATATAAAAAAATTTCTATTGGGTATGACTGGGGATTTCGGAAATGTAAATTGGAGATTCAGTTAATCTGTATGATCGATCATTTATTTTTTTCGTATATATTCGGTACCTGAAAACAGATCTCAGAGACGATTCAAAAGGCCCGTTCTTAGAAAATAATATCGTACAAGCATCTTTTCTTCGTATGTGTAGTCTATGCATCCCGAAATCCAATGAAATTTTTTAATCTCACAATTTAAGTAGAAAACTTTAGAATGTCAATCCATCATGTCGTTGCCGCAGTATAAATATATATTGTTGAAAAATTGTACTCAGTGTCAAGCGAGTGACAGAATCGATGACAGTATGTTTCTCATTTGAAATTGTGCTTGAAGTAGATAAAAAATATATATTGTTGCGAAACAAAATAATTTTCAATGTCTAGATTCAACTATTCATTTTGATAATTTCGAAATACGAAAATAATAATGATGAATTTTGAAACTGTACAGCGCATTTTCACAGTATTCATCAACAGATGAGAGTGTGATTTGCATGTACTGTATTTATATCAACAGTGTTATTAACATTACCAATACGTGAAGTAAGAATATTGAAATTCTGTAAATTTATGTTTTATGTACAATATACCGAAACATTCACCAATATAAAACCCGGAATCGACTTTTATAAATACTTATTCATTGCATATATTTTGTTTCTATCACGCTATACACATTGGATCGAGTCAATGGGCAAAACATTGATCGATTGAAATTCTTGTTGACGCATCACATGAAAATTTATGAATATTTTATATCAAACTTTGTATTGATGTATGATTAAATGAAAACAAACTTCGGAAATTTATGGAAAAATAGGAGCTGGTATGTTTTGATATGTGTGTTGTTGAATATCACATTTTTTCATTCTTGGCATGGGTATTGGTGGCGTTTTAACCATCACATTACTCAACAACAATGATGCATCATGAAAATTATTCGCTTGTTTGGTTATCATTGTCGTATAAGGTATCTTTGATGTCGAATCGGCCATTACCTCGTGGGACGTCACTGATGTATTTACTTCAATTGTATCAACACTTGGTGGATCATGCGGACATGTTTTGATAATCGGTATTGCGTATAATTGATAATTTCTCCGCGAATTTTCATGCTTTTGACACAATCGTAATGAATAAAATTGAGCGTGTTTGTTTCGTTTACGGCGACGTGGCTTGAGTGTATTGTATTTTGGCTCAGGTGAATTATTCCTTGGCATGTTATGTAAACTGTAATGTGGACCAAGATGACTTTTTGTTGATTCGTAGCCAGAACTACTACCACCAGAAACAGTGATGACTCTGCCCATTGATTGTAAAGAACCAAATGATGATGTGGTTGAATATGATTCGCCATGCAAAGCCGAAACATGAGCATATTCAGAAGAAGTCGAAAACTAAAACATCAAATGTTGAGGCGTAACATCGTGCTGTGTTATTATTTATGTTAATATCATATGTTATTACGAAATTAGTAGTGGATTGGATGATAATGTGAATATGGAGTTTTTCAAACGTGACCCATTCATAAAATGCGTATGGATTTGCAATTTGCTCTTGCTACCCAAGATTATCAATTATCATAAATTTTAATATAGCATTTGTTTATTACTCCAAGACATATCCACCACACCATGTGTAGTTCATCAAATATTATTTTACTCCTATGCGTATTTATACGTCGGCATAATCAAATCATGTCTTTTTCTCTTTCTCATATTGTTCATTTTATTGATAATTTCGAAATAACTATGAATAGTTTTGTAAATGGTTGAGTTTTTTTCTAAGTACTTTCATGGACTCTAAATATTCACATTCCATTGATCACGCCTCAACTGATCGACATTCCATTGTATACCGCATTGAATCTTTCTCATCGTTCTATACTGTCGGAGACATTTGTGGTGTTTCTCATTGAACACATCACATAATTCAAAAACATTTCTAAATTATGTATTCGTATGAACAGTGTGATGCACATGTCAGTCAAGCGCTATTTTGTTCAGTATTGGTTGTTGAACAAAGTGTAGTAATTATGGAGAACATTTACCATAATACATGATAGAAGTAAGGCAAATGAATTTTCATAAAAATTTCTACCTCAATAAATTGAGAATATCTACTCTACGATTGGGAATGAACTCTATTCCTAATTGTTACATTGTGAAATTGTCACTCATTTCTGACTTTAATCGGTCACCAGATATCATAAAATAAGGCAAACAATTTTCATTCTCAATTTCACCGTGCAGATATTAATTCAACGTACAATACGTATTCTGGTGTAATTGCCCCTTGACAGACATGATTGGTAGTAGAAATTTAGAATATAATATAAACATCTGATAGTAGATGATAAATTTACCTTATTGGGCGGTGTTTGTATTCCATGAAACGGGAGATTTTCGTAAAATGATTTTGTTTCAAGTTCAGGTGATGCTCTCGATATTTGGTCAATGCGATTGTTACTATTGTCAGATGGCTGATTAGGATCTGAAATGAATAAAGTAATTTTCGGATATGAGAAATGTATGAATATGGAATCACGGGACAAATTCAACAAATTATGAGTTTACAAAATATATTATATCATTCCTCTATTTTATCATACATGCCATTTCCCTCATCACTTTATTTGTATGATATAACATGTGGTCACGCTTTTCATTGTATACATGGCGCTCGCGAATAAAATAAATGGATGATTTCTCGTAATGTGAACAACGGAATTGAATACTTACAGGTTACCCCAAATGATGTGTCTAAATTCTTCAGATGAAAGTGAAACTTTACGCAGCAAGAATATAGTCCTTATTACGTTAGAATAGCACGAAGATAGAATATAACTCCAAAAAAAAATCAAATAAAGCGAAGCAACTGTCAAATTAACTATGAGTTTAGTTTCATTTATTCATGATAGGATGAGTGGATATTGAATGGTACAGAAATGAAAGTAATAATTTTTCCAGACTGAGTATGGGGTGAAATCATAGAATTTTATAATTGAACAATGGAAACAAACGAGAAAACGTGCTGGTGTACATTTACATTTTGTGAAATTATTCCAAAGTTACGTACCTGCACCAGGTTTTTTTCGCTTACGGGATGCATTTACGTTGATGTCAAAATTACGAAAGCAGTCCGTTCCAATACCATTGGGCGCGTCGCAGTTTGAGTGCTGAAGTGATCGAACGCCGCACGACATCTGATGTCGCGGTACAATCCTTTTATAAGTCACAGCTGTACGAAATAATGATGCATAACATCGAATCATCATAAAACATGCATATTTATATATGGACAGTGATAAAGCTCATCATCTCTATATGTATAAGAAATATAAGGAGCATTATTATATGTTTTTCTTATTTCCTCATTCAGTGATTCAGCAGTTTTATCTTCCTGATACCTCCTATTCAAAAGCAACAACATGATTATATTGTTCTATTCCAATTTTCAAAAATAATATTCCATTCATAACCACCGAAACGATGTATATGTAATCATTCCGGAATTCGGGCATGTAGTACATACCAGATTCTTTTTGTGAAATGGCTCATTTTGTATTAAATATATTCAGCTGGGATGAATTTCATGTTATGTTAGAGAAATATTTGGATACTACTTGCGGTAAAAAGTCCGATCGTTGATAAATAATGCCACACATATTCATGAATCATAACTAGCAAGATGTACAGTGTAATAATGAAAAAACAAAAAAAACATCAAATTGAACACGTGATATGGTTCTATTTACAATAATGTGTGAATCATCACCATTGTAAATTATCCACACTTACGGATAATTCCCAACGTATGCTACCATGATACTCTTGACAATCTACATGTAACGAGAATTGTTTAACGAACTACATATGCCATCTGAGACGTTTTATATGAGCTAACTTATAATTCATCCCAAAATGTTTATTGGAATCTCAATACAATGTATAAAACGTATTGCTCACCTGTTTTTTCTCGTGATACACCGGGAAACGAGTCAGGGTGTTTCAATTGCGAACTAAACATTGTGCGTATTCTACTAGCACGCGCAATCATTCCCTCATCATGGACAATTGGTATATTTATACCCATTTGACATATGGACACTTTCCTACGTCTGAATGGTTTGATTGGTCGTCTGAAAACTTTATCACCATCACCATTTCCAAATTTGCTTCCTTCAGGACAGCGATATCGATCATTTTTGTGAATCGAGGTAGAGGTATGCAATCGAAGATGCGATGTAGAGTGCATTTGACTCAATCCGGAACTCAAGCTATGTGTGCGATTGATGTGCACGAGAACTCCAGGTTTTAGAGGCCAACGCGGTGTTGATTTTGAATTCAAAGGTGGGCTGCATTTGTGCGATTCGATCGATCCCGTTGGAGTTGGTGGACCGCCATCCGGACTAACAATAACCATTCAAACTATGCTCAGTGTATATTCATTTCATCCTACGGGATATTTCCCATCACTAGTATTGAAGCATCTCGGTAGAAGCATTATCTCGTCGAAAGATACAGTGAACTTAATTGGTCAACTGCGACGTTTGATTGATTCATATAATCAAAATGGAAGCAAGATAGATATGAGATATTGATGGAGCAGAAAAAAAGAATCGGATGATGTCTCATATTGATGAAGATGATCTTACGCAATTGAGAGGAGAGGGGCCGTTGAGAGATTATGATTTGATGAAGTATCATTATCAAGGATCATCATCTCAGATCGTAATTCTTTATCCCCGTTCTTCCCATCGATTATGATTTGATGAAAAATGGGAATGCTTAAATTTCGTCACATCTGTCGTAAAACACATCTTATGAAAAATTGGCAATCAATGCATAAGCATCATCACCAATCCATTCGTGTCACATCAATATAATACGATAATTGATGTAAAGTTTCCTATTTCAATTCGCAACTATTTTTGATTCATTTTCGCCATGCAAACACATGCGGTGCTCATATTCTATTCATGAAAAGTGATATGATGCCGTCTTTTAATGGAAACAATAAAATAATTGCTGTCAACAACAGATGATATATTAGTTGCAAATTTTTCAATTAAATTTTGATGATTGATGTCTTTTATGCATGACATGTTATTGATTAAATACGGCGAATACGGTAATGATAACTAGGAGCACAGTAAGTGTTAGTTTCCACATAATAAAAGAGGCATTCAGTGTGAGTATTCACCTACCTCGTTCGCGTTTTTTTTTTTTTTTTTCGTTGCATTGCCAACAGTCGTGTCAATGTATTCATAATTTATCCTTTTACAATGACAGGATGCTCGTGTATAATGGATATAGTGTTGAATCTCGCCTTAACATTAATTACAATTCAATGCGTGCAATGAAACCAAATTTAATTTAATGTATATTCTCTACCAATCTTTTTTCTTCTCGGACTGCATCAAATCGAAGTGATTATCTACACATTCATAAGCTACCTCGAATGAAATATGATCAAGTAGATACTCACTGTTCACGTTCTTCCATGGTGACCACACGATTATTGACTGTTTGTTTTTTTGGTTTGTTTATCATTGCCCGAATTATGAAGCAAAAAAATAAACAGCATTAATAACTCCGTTGAAAGACACATGATCGAATTAACATTTCATATGTCGTGTAATTTTCATTCACTCACCAAATAATTAAAAATTCAAAGCCCATAAAAGAAACAGAAAAAATTCGCATGCGGTTACAAAGAAGTTGGAAGTAGACAATATTCCGAATAATAATTTTTCAACATAATTATATCTCCATCTAGCCATTTCAATAGAACGTTACCATATAAATTTTTCACGTATTTTGAAGACACGAGAACGTCATATTCTGAAAATGAGAATCGAATATAACATTGTGTCGTATGGACATTTTCGTGCGCGATAAAGGTTTGATACAATCAAATAGTTTGATTTTTCACGCCTAGTGATATCAAAGGTATACTCGTCACTGGTATCAAATATTAGAATAATCGTCATGCATATTTGGGCAAGTATCAGCGCCCCGATAACTATTAATTGCATGTGTTAAAATATCATTTACGGTATTGAATAAAGCCATGTATATTATTTGTTCTTACAATTTATATTCATTGCAGATAAAAATATGGATTCCCATTCAACTTACCGATCATTATTGTCATTACTTTGACCATACTTTCATCTTTAATTATGATTATACCATCAACGTATAATATATACATTCAGGTATACACAACTTCAAACATTCAAAGTCGACCGAATGAATTATTAATAGCGAGCCGGAAAAAGGGAGAAAAAAAGGTGAAGCAACCGAATTGTAGAGTGACATTCGTTCAGATAAGTGTTGTCATCATTTTTTTATGCCAGATGCTCCAGCTGAGAGCCACTAGTTCA
Organism: Meteorus sp. PSUC_FEM 10030008; assembly: GCA_018881525.1. Lineage (NCBI taxonomy): Eukaryota > Metazoa > Arthropoda > Insecta > Hymenoptera > Braconidae > Meteorus > Meteorus sp. PSUC_FEM 10030008. Next base: position 23,056 of record JABMBR010013526.1, read on the forward strand.
TTGTGAATGTATTGAAATAGATTGGCATAATTCAATGGGAGGAAACGAAAAAAGACGTTATTGTGTTATAAATAGCATGAATATGTACTATTATGATTTGTTAAGAGAATATGCAATGGTATGCTGATATAGTTATAAATCATAGAGTGACAGAAAAATTAACAGATAGAGTTTAGGAACTTACATTTGGCTCGCAATTGTTTTCGTCGACAAATTGCGTAGATGACAATGCAGCAGACAAATAATATGAGAATTATGACCACGGCGATAATGCCAACGATGGTAAGATCACTCTCAAAGTGCATCCACCAAGGGAGACTACCTGAAAATTTCGAGAAAATTAATTCTCTCAGTTATTTAAATACATTGTGAAACGCATCATGATTTTCAATCTTAGTTTGAGATCAATGAAAAAATGATGTGTATATAGCAGGATGGAGACACCAAATAAGTTTAATATAACGAGATTTCTGATTAGATTCCCTCAGAAACTGAGCGAGGTTGATCATAATCATTTGCATCATGAGAACGCGCATGCGTGTTGTCTTACCGGGAATAGTATGTTCACAGGGACGTGAGGCTCCAATCGTGTTGTTGGCGATGCATATATAAGTGCGAAATTTTCTGATAGAGGTGTCCAACAGCAAATAACTCTTTCCATCCCGCATTTCATCCAATTGATCGAGTGAATCGTTATCGTTTTTCAGAGACCACGAGAAGAACGAGCGCTCCGGATTACCGAGAGATGAACAAACCAAATAATTCCTATTATCAATCAGCTCTTCATTCATTCGACATTCAGGTTTGTCTAAAAATCCGATAGGAATATTCAATTTTAAGCAACAATGAGATTCATAAAATATCTATAATCGATGAAATTGTAAGTCCATAGATTTATGGATCCATAAATTACGTACAGAGAACATTTATATAAGTTGTTACATATTGGCTTCCATGACGGTTCTTTGCCTCACATATGTAAGTACCATTACTACGTTTAGGTATTTTCGTATCAAAAATGAGTAGAGGACTTTGTGATATGGTATCCGTGGATCCCTCGCGATACCAACGAAATGTTGGTTCAGGATGAGCTATCGCACCACATTCCACATTCTCAGGAATGGTGTCGACCACAACATCAATAATTTTTTTCGATATCGTCATGTTTTCAGGTGGAACTGAAAAATATAATATGTATTTAGTTAGAACACATACATCAATACTTTACAAAATGTCCAGCGTTCATATTCGATATACTTGCATTCAACTTGAAAATATGTTGTACTCTTCACTCCGTCACCAGCAACATTGCCACTACTTTTACATGTATAGTTATCGTTATCATAAAATCGATCAAGTTCACTGTTAGGCCACTCATCCAAATTCCATGTTAAATTCGATTGTATGCTTTCAAAATCACCGGTGCTATGGTCGGCTGGATGAATATCAGTTGTTACATTATACCTATCATTTGTTGAGAAATCTATTGGTATGTGGTTCTTGATCCACGATATATTGCAGATTGGTGAACACTCCACACGGCATCCGATGTTCACATTTGATGCATTGTATACGTAACCATGGTAGGGTGGTAATGGATAGATAAATGCAGGCGGAGCTTTTGGAACAATCGAAATTGTGAAAAATACGATTAACATAAAAAAAAGGGTGAGCAAGAGTGAGAGAGAGAGAGAGAGAGAGAGAAAGGGAGAGTGTAATATGATTATGACATTGTGGTAAAACATGAAACAACTTAAGTCGAACGAGTTCCACGTGTTGATTAGCTTGAGAGTAAGTACGTACCGAGCACATCAATGAATGTCATTGCAGAATCACCATCACCAGCATCGTTATAAGGAATACACGTGAAATTTGCTCTTGTTCGCAAACTAGCAGACTCAATGGCGAGAAAAGATTCCTGTTGATCAGCAAGACGATGTATGCCACGTATCCACTTGTAACCAATTAATGGTGGCCTTCCAGAATCAGAAGTGAAACAGGTGATGTTAATTGAGCCACCTTTAATAACTTGAAGCGGTTGATACGAGATTGTGGCTGGCCCTGGTTTATCTGCATTCACGAAAAACTTTACAATATATTGTGATATGTATTCTAAATCTGAATGAATCATATTCTATTTAAATGATTAATCACATACAGTGAACGACAACTTGTGAGCTCGGTGAAATTGGACCCCATCCAGCATCATTCCGCCCTTCACATGAATAATTTCCATGGAACGATCGACCAACTGCTTCCAGCAGTAATTTACTAGGATCAACGTCGCAAAAGGTCGGGACTTCATCAACGCCCGTGGTCGATGAGTCGTGTGTACAGTCTGGCAATTCTTTCAGTAAATCACCATCAAGATACCATCTTACGGCAGTAAGAGTTACGGGATTTCCCCTCACAGTTTCACACGTCAATGACACATTAAGACGATCTGCCTCATTAACTGGCATTTCAGTTTCAACGATTACCATCACAGTTGGTTTATCTGTGAGCAATATTTTACACAATATATAATACAATCACAATACAATGAAAAAATTCTCATTATGGGTTATATAATTAGTGTTGCATTTTGACGATATACGGATAAATCTCTTACAGATCACGGATACATCGACAAATTGTTCAACGATGGACTCCCCGACACTATTGCTGAGTATACAAGTATACGTCCCCATATCGATGGCACTCGAATTTTTAACAGTCAGAGATGTTTGCTCAGTCACACCACCTTCATAGTGATCTGGGCGTAGCATCAATTCCATACCATCCCTCAACCTATATCATCATCCCGTCAACATGCAAAGAGAGAAAAAAATGACTCGCATCTGCTCATGGTGAGTCTCGTCTACTTTTAATGTCCGTTATGAGTCTCAGTTCAGATTGTTCTCATCAGCCTCTCATATCAGTTTTCATTTTGTATCATACTTTCATCTCGCATTATCCTCATAAAGTCGTGTTATCGTACGTCATTGTAGTGTAAAAGCATAGAAAATGAAAAAGCATTCACATATTTATTCCGCAATCATTTATAACTTGTGTCCATATTTTACTGTTGTCCAGCAATAGAATGATACAAAAATACGTACCATTTGACTGTTGTCAAGGCTGCCGGATTTGCTTCGTAGTTACAGATCATCACGAAACTTTCACTTTCATTAACAGTGATATTATTCGGATGTAATGTAACAACAGGAACATCTTAAAGGAAGAGCGAAACAAGAGGTATCATCGATAATAATTCGAGCAGTGTTGTTGACATTTATGTATGTTGCATATATTAACATTTATTCACGATTTTCTAAAATCTCAATAATATGATGTTTATCGTCTACCAATGTGAAAATTATACGGAGTAAATGAGCAAATTTACGATACTGATATGCACTAGTATAATATGAATGTCTATAGAATACCGTCTACCAACAGAAATTCGTTTTATGATTGAAGGCACCCAGCACAAATAATCTTTCTTTTCTTCGGTAAAATCCTCCATTAAATTCTTGATAATGTACCACTGCTGAAGACAATAGCTATATTTCAATTGGTTATGTAGGTTTTAATTAATCCAATCCGCTAATATTCTATGTCAGAAGGTGAGGAATTATGTTCATTCAAATTTTTTATTCCCTAACGCGTTATTAAAAGTTTGTGAAAAATTACTGCATTCTATGTTATTGATAATAGGTGTCACTCAAGATGAATTATAAAAATACTTACACAAAACTTCAATAGTTGTTGATTCCTTAATTTGTTTAACTCCTTCTTCTCGCATTACTGAATTTTCTGCACAACAGGTGAACGTTTTACCATTGTCGTATTTTGTCGCTGTGAATGCGAAATAACTGCTCGTCTCTGATGTTCCATCGTGCTGTGATAGAAATTAAATATAAGCAAAATTTTGGCACAAGTGTACTCTTTCGGAGATTCAGCCACCCACTATACCGGGACAATTTTCGATATGCTATGCATCACGTGAGTATTGAAAAACAATCGATATAAGATCAATCACAATTCTGCGACATCGGGACTGAATTCATGAAAGTAAACTAACATTTTTATATCATACATGAATGAACGAATATTGTATATGTTAGATATAACTGGGACTGAGTGTTATTGTAGTTTGATTTGTTAGTGGATTATAATACCAGTCATGTATAATGGAGAAATTAATTGGGGCACTAGAACATCTAAGATGTGCTTAAAAATTTATATTGATTCATTTGCAACATGAATCAGTTTATCGGATTGCTACTCACATTATCCTCAATTTTAGTTTCAAACATCTCGAATCGTTTGTCCTCAGCTGTCAGTGAATTCGTACCATTGTACCATGTTATATTAGCTGGTGGTCTTGCTGCACTTACTTTACATTCAAGTAGAATCTTGGTTCCACTAATCACATGTCCAACAACACCTTTAACGTCCATTTTCAAGGGTCGTACTGTCAAGAAAATAAATAGTGACCATTACTACATATGTTTCATATTTGTAATGTGAAAGTAGTGCTTAAATCACTTCATATGTCCTATTTTGTTGGAAAATTTGATCGATCCTAGACTGCCACAAATATTTTTCATAGCAGAATAAACCTCAAACATTTCCTTTGAGACAGTTCATCGCGATAACTTATTCCGAAGCTCAATGAATAATCTCGTAATTGGATTCATAATAAATATACTGTTTCCTATCATAAAGACACAACGTATGTAGATTCATGTGTAGCCAGTACAAATATCAATGTAGTATTACTGAAAAAACGAATGACAAAAATCATTTGCAAAAAGAGACTTCATATACAAATGCATCAGATTCAGTAATTATTCGAATCATGATAGATACCGTATTCTCCAATCCCTGTTTATAGATGCGCATGTGCTTTTCCACAATGTTATTCCAATACATTTGGACACTCACCATGAACGTCTACCCCAATGGAGACGTTTAAGGGCTCATGCAGAGCTACACTGCTGACTTCACATGTAAAAATGGCGCCCAATTCGCTGCGTCCTACTTGCAAGTGGAGCACACTTGTCCCAATACCGATGCCATTTTCTTGAATCTTCTTAGATCCGATTGCTGGACAAATTTAAATAATGTATTTCGAAATAGTAATTAGTTTGTGTGAAAAATATCCTATATCCTATATATCCTTTATATATATATAACATTAATAAATTCAATTGAATGCCATAAAATCCGACACGAAAGACTGAAATATATCATAACATCCTAAAGTTATTCATGCTTTTATATATCACCAATATATCTGTTCAGTGATTCGTCCCAGTCCTTATTCATAGCGGAATTCTTTCACAATTCAATTTACAAGTGTATACTGAATGAAGAGAAATAAAAAATATACCCTTCAACCGTTTGTCATTTCGGAACCATTCTACAGTAGGTGTGGGCTTTCCTGCATCACTCTCGCAGACAAATGTAATTTGAGACCCTTCTGTGATCGGCCCGAAGATCGCACCGGCCACCAAGTCACTTTTCGTAACATCTTCGATGATTCGCAAGTACTTTGGACGAACTGAAGAATCAATGACTTACGATTATATCTGCTAGAGACATTTTTTCACACGATTATATTCAAAGATATGAAATTGAAAATCTAATGGCTATTTGAAAATTAACGGAAAAATTAAATTGCCTAACAGAGCCATTAATCCATAGTCTTTGCGGACTATCTTTATGAGTGCACGAGGGGTGAGATAATTATCAGTACTTTCATCACACTAATATAAACTGAGCTCACTCACCGGTGGTATTGAGTGTAATATGCTGCACATTGTTGCATTCTCTATTCACCGCAAGGTATGTGGCTTCGCATTTATACAAACCATCATCATCGAGTTTGATGTTTGAGATATTAAGATATGTTATCGTTGCATTCGCATCATAATCCATAGTGGATCTGTGATACAAAATCATAATTATTCTTTATGCTCTGATAAACACTACAGGAGAGTTGATTATGATTATTCCGAACGTCCACTAGGATAGATGAGGAACCGTGGATTTTCTTCCAAAAAAATTTCATATAATTAATATTAACCGTGCAAAATATAGATTTTAGGAACTCAAGAAGTGTTGATCGATTTGAAATGTGTCAATTCGATCATATCTACTGTGTTCAACGGTTTGCTAAAAAACTCACTCGAAGTATGTATTTATTGTGTGAAATGTCGAATTACAATCAAGAACGAATAGAAAATATTCAGTAACCCACCTAACGGCAATATCATTTTTGCCGCGTGTGATGCCTGCTTTTTCACTGAATATGAGAATTCTATCAGTGTCGCGATACCACTTGATACTGTGGAGACCACCACATCGTGGACTCTTAAGAATACATGGCAACCGAACCTCAGAACCTTGTTCCACACTTTTTTCACTTCTCTTCCATGGCGCCTCATTTCCTTTAACATATACATGTATACATTTATACATACAATATGGGGTGAATGTGATTCAAGCAATTCACAAAATTAATTCAATACCGTGTTCAGAATAATGAGATCAACCATAAAAATGATAGGTAACATTAAATTACTAATCTCAATATCACCGAATATGCATTCAACTTCCAGATTATTTGAAACATCTCGAGATTTGATATTTGTTCTAAACGAATACCTGTGCAGAATCACAATATATACGTATTTTCAGCTACACTATCAGATCATTTCAATTCCACGAGTATCACAGTGCTTTGTCTTCTTTATTTCCGTGCGTTTAATTGACATCTTGGAAAATTCAAACTGTGACTGCGTGTATACCTCACGAATGATGAATATTGAGAGATATCGCTTGATGTATATGTTTATGAGTACATTTTCGCTGACATATGTCAATTCAATCCCTTGCAACATGAGATTCATACTTGTGATGAAATAATTTATTATTGCCAAATAAAGTAGAAAATGAAATTGGGGCGATGTGGTACATTGACTCAGTACTAAGCCGATATGATGTTGTATGAGTACCGCTAATAAAATTTTTATCAATATTGAGTCAAGCTCGTAATTTCCTGTTCATGTGAATCAATAACATGAATACATTGAATGCTATAAAAATAAATGGAGAATGTAAAATCCTACGAACTTGTGAAATAGTTCAGAAAATGATAACTCTACGATATCATAATCATCTGCTATCATATTGTGCAAGACAACATGTGAATTTTTCGAAGTACGACACTCTGCCGATGTCAATACATAGTGTAGTGCTACAGTATATACAGCGTCGTCGATGTCAAAAAGAATTGTTTACCACCTTCTGTCTATTAGTTGTTCACAAATTCATGAGATACAATATAGTCCATCGTGGTTCCGTCAACTCTCGTCGATGTCGAAACTGGTGATGAAATTATACTCAATTTGTCGAATGTCGCCCCCCCCCCTCCCCCCCGGGGAAACTTGAGAGAAAACCGTTCCTTGAGTTTGAACAGATGAGATGATTTTTAATATAAATAGTGGCCTCAACAATCTCACATCATAGCATTGATATAAGCATTCTCAGTATGTATCACGCAGCATAGCGCAACTTTGCTAGGTAACGAAAACACTAGTAAAGCTCATTTCGCCAGCACATTGAGCACGCGTTTAGATATATTGTGGCATTCCGCCAAATTTCTCTTCCAACTTATGATACAAAAATAGGTGGAGGTCGTAACGTGCGCTCATCGACAGAACCAGAGTTCCCCGAGTGAGATGCACGAGCGACACCCGTGAATTCACAAATATCACAGTGTAACTCCTGAGAAAACGTACAACTAGCGTATATGAAACTAACTCATCAACAACATTTTGTCGCGATGTCATTTACAGTTTACCTACAAATGTGAATTAGAGTGTTCCATTTGAATCAATAATGTCTTATTTGGAAGGAACTAGAAACAATTAATTTCATGTTGCCATTCATATCAATATTCATTGGCGGTAGAATTGATTGGATTCACAGTATCAAACTGTTCGTCTACAATGGCTTTGCTTCTTATATAAAAGTGAGTGGGAACATAACCCAAGAAAGTGGAAGCACGCCTGAGGAAACACTGCCCCGACCCCAACTGAAACTTGATGTTATATTAGCCAAATGTAAAATGGAGGGTTCGATGCCGTGAGAACGTACCTCCACTTTCATACAACCATATGAGAATGTCTCATAATAATCGTATACGTAATGAACCTATGAATCTGAAGAATTTTCATGAATAATTATATTGATGAGCATAAACACAAAAGATGTTGTGTACATGTCTGGGAAATCGCAGTCACATCCACAAGATACCACACGACTGACTCCACTTATGCTTATCTCATTAGACTCTCCAAAAATTCAGAATACGTGACAATGATGTCAATGCATAATGTATAATAATATGCCTGAGCACAATCCTCATTTGCACCCCCCCCCCCCCATATATACATATATATATTAAATGTGGGGGGGGAGTGTATATATCTAGGGAAGTATGAGCGAAAACGGAAAAATGAAGTTTTGTCAATCGCGCGCGATGCCAAAAGTAAATGATCATTGCAATTGTCCATTCACACTTCGTTCCCATGGGAATGATAATACAATTCTGTTCGGCCGACAGAGCTTCTCCCTTCCTGCTCGTCGGCTGTGAAAACACTACATTTTTAACATTATTATCGTGTGAACATACGCAGTAATTATTTCCTGCTATGGTGAATGTTTCCTGCGTTGGAGATACATTCGCAGTCATGATGCCGAGATATTCATGCGCTGTTACTATTGTTTTCATCACAAAATCACACTATTGACTCGATCAGCATCATCTCTGTCAATAAAATTTGATTTTTCATTGAGACTTGATCCATCAAGACTCAACCAAATGATCATCGGTAGAATTACTCATTCATTGAAAATAATTTAATTCACAGCAAAAATTAGCTCATCCGACTCAATTGAATATGACACACATAAGTGTATATGTTTATAATTCTTTTCATAAAGATCCCCTTTTCCGTTCCCATGATTGTGAATCCTTCAATTCCACATTGATCCACTACGTACATTATGGGTGATCAGTCATAAATTAAATTTAGCATTGCACCGAGATACCTGTGAACGTTTAAACTATCCACAGTCTAATTATAAATAGTACATTGGGCGTCGTATCTTCCTCTATCCTACGATTTGCCTCGAATTTTCTACCTTTCTATGCTGTCTTAATATTGTTATTTTCCCATACACTCTCACATGCGCGCACGCACACGAGTAATCTGAATGCGTATTCGCACATGTATGCACACATTTCATACATTTTATTTCCTCGCATAGGCAATGGGCATGGAATATAGTAAAAATTTTAGAACTGTGAGCTCGTATTACTCAATAATACAATTCCAAGTATATTTCATTCATTGCATTGTTCTCTAATTCTGTTTTCTGTGTATAACAATATGATTCACACGATCACCTCAATAATCAACGTAAATTTACGAAATGTCAACTTACCATCTACAGGCCACAATATGAAAATTCGCACTATTAGAAGCGGAATGAAAATGACTGACACCATCTCGCCGTTTTTATTTTCAAATTACGTAGGTAAAGAAGAGAAAATGGCTGCTAATTATGATTCGTTTTCGGTCTTTTGTATTTGTCAATTAAAAATACTCGGGCCGAAATTCATGTGACCTCGTCGTAATATGAAAATGATAATTCTCACATAAGCATATTTCAGATTGTATTCCCGAAAAAATACGACATGAATAAACAACATATCGTTGATTTGGAATCACAAAAAATCAAATTCAACTTCTTCAGTTATTTGTTCACTGAAACAACTCATTTTTATAATGATCCTATTTTCATTCCCATAGTCATAGCTCACAGTGACAGCAAAAATACAAAACTTCATTCATTTGAATACATAATCGTCTGTCACGCAAAATTAAGTGATGTTACAACGGCTTGTATGTAACTCCATGAACAATGAAAGAAATGCACAATATTTCGAATTATATTTTGGTTCTGAGAGTAAACAGTGCACATTTTTGTTATCATCAACACAAAACCGATGGAAAAAAAAGATCAGCAGATATTGCATTAAATATCATCAATATATTTAGATCGCAATTGAATGAGTTTATTTTTTTGATTGGTAATGGATTATTTATCGCGAACGCCACTGAACAATTTTAAGTCACTGCCATACTATTTCGAATTTCAACAATGAAATAACACAAAAAAGGTGGTAAAAAAAAAAGTATGGCCGATTTATGCGACAATTTCAGTTTTCAAATATTCGAATTAAAATTGATGATGCGACCGGATTGAGGTTGATACCACAGACAACTGCTGAAAATGCCGCATGGCAATGAGTGGCAGTCCCCACAATACGGCGTGAGCCGTAGCGTTGTTGGCGCGCACCTGTATTCCGCGAGTCACTGCGCATGCTTCAATAATAAACTCAGCCGCTTTGGTGCATGGATGATATATATGTAGAAAAGAGTGATGACATATGTCGGAAATCTGATATGTAAAATGAAGCAGAGCAGTAGGAGATCGAGATCGGCATATGAAAACATGATTACGCCGCATAACGCTTACTCCGAATATTGGAGCTCAATTGAAATTTCATTGATTCGTGTGGTTAAAATGGGAAAAAGAACATGAATATTTCGATATGTATCAGTTTACTCTTCTGCATATATGTCGATTGAGGCATCGCATCAATTGCTTATAGCCGTCTTCAGATCCGAACTATTGCAACATCAAGAAGAGAAGAAACAAACTTTCCTATACAAGCTCTCATCAGATCTTATATTCTCAAAATCAATATTCTCGCTCTAATCTCTATAGCATTGATGCTTCTATTTCGAAATATTGAAGTGTTTAGGAAAGTGTTACATCTTTTCGGCTCATCACTGACATGCATCCCGATATGGCGACTTGTCGTAACGATTAATATTGTATCGACATAATTTTATAATACTCGAACCTGAAATAAATCGAAATAGTTGTAATTCATTGAAATGAATCAAGTCGCAGAAAGAATGGCAAAATTCCATATATCATTTGCTCATGATTCAATTGAATTAATACATATCGGTGTTCAACTTTTATTGTTGCATTCATAAGTTCAATACCTTTGCACTCATCATAAACAAGTTGACGCTGACTATTAATTCTTTTTTAAGTGTTATATGCCAAAAAATTGCTCACAATTTGCTCACCCCAAACATACATTTGCTCTACCACTATAATTAATCGTTAATTAATAATCGTAATTGAAAA